>JAOXOE010031160.1:0-12229 GCA_028565055.1 Phoeniculus purpureus
CTGGTCCCAGGACCAATCCCTGAGGGACACCACTTGTGACTGGCCTCCACTTGGACATGGATCCATCGACAACCACTGTCTGGGTGCGGCCATCAAGCCAGTTCTTTACCCATCTAGTGGTCCACCCATGCCCATGCCCCACCAGCTTGGAGACCAGAATGTGATGAAGGACAGTGTCAAAGGCTTTGCTCAGATCCAGGTAAACTATATCAGTTTCTCGCCCCTCATCCATTAATGTTGTGACCTCTTCATAGAAGGCCATCAGGTTGGTCAGGCAGGACTTGCCCTTGTTGAAGCCATGCTGATTGTACCCAATCACCTCTTCACTAGTGTCCTGTCTCAGTAGTGCCATCTGCTCCAGGATCTTACCAGGCACAGAGGTGAGACTGACCAGCCTGTAGTTTCCTTCCTACCCCTTTTGGAAATAAGAGTTATGTTTCCCTTTTTGAAGTCAATGGGGACTTCACCAGACCTCCGTGACTTTTGGAATATAATAGAGAGGGGTTTAGCAACCTCATCTGCCAGTTCTCTCAGAACCCTTGGGTGTATCCCATCTGGTCCCATGGAATTGTACACTTTCAGGTCTTTCAGGTGATTTCTAAGTTAGTTATTTAATTCACATTTAACTTCAGAATTTCATTTGAAATTACATATTTCACTTAAATGTTATTAAATTTATTTAATGTTTTTCATTATTTCTATCTGTCTATATTGATTTCTAGTTTATTTATTTATTTCATTTACTCTTATGCACTTAATTTAAATTTATTTAATTTTATCTAATTTTGGTAATATTATTTAAGTTTTTCTTTGCTTATACACATATCTATTTATTTCTATTTCATTTGTTTCATTTAAATTATTAAATTTAATGTAGGTATTTCACTTCCATTTATGCACTTCCTGTAAATTTTTATACTGCACTGAAATTTGACTTTTGATTGTATTGACATAAATATATGCATCCTACATGTATATATTTATTTCGATTTCAGTTCTTTAATTTATATTTATTTCATTTCAATTTATAGGTTTCATTTAATTTTGTCAATTGATTTAATTTTTTTCTTTATACATATATATATTTAGTTCTATTTTATCTCATTTACACTTCATTTACGCACTTTATTTCAATTTATCTGATCAATTGTATTATTTACCTTTTTCCTTTGTTTATGCACATCTCTGTGTCTATTTTATGTGTATATATTTCATTTAAATTTAGTTTTAATTTTCTTTACTTTTTTCTTTACTTCTACATGCATATATTTATTTCTATTTTTTTAATTCTGTTATGCAACCCCTGTGGGCAGCCCATTCCAGTGCTCTGTCACCCTCACGTATTAGAAGTTCCTTCTGATATTGATATGGAACCTCCAATGTTCCAGTTCACACTCATTGCCCCTTGCCCTATAATTAGATGCCCCTGAGCAGAGCCTGGCTCTATTGTCCTGACACCCACCCTTCACGTGTTACTCCCTAACATTTCACATTCCAGAATGTGTCGTTAATGTGGCTGTGGTGGCAAAGTTAAAATGCGATGGGCATTACCAACCTACTAGCATCAATCACTCCTACCAGACAAAGGGGATAAACACTGTCAGATGAATATTAAAACACAGGGAGACATGAAGGTTATGAACCAAGGCAGAAGGTTGGGGCAAATATCCTTGACTGTGCAGTTTGGCTGGGCAAACAGTTACCTCAGATCACAGCACCTGAGAAACCTCTGCCACAAGTAGTTGAGCTGCACTTCCCCACTTGGCATCTGACATGAAATGCACAAGCTCAGCTCCCTGAAGGGTACGAGTGCACCAAAACAATGACAGAGCAGTCACCCAGAGCAGTCACCAGACAAGATAAAATAGCTGGGCAGCTCTTCAACAGTATTCTGTGTTTTCATTGTGTTTCATTTCGTTTTGCAGAGCTCTCTTAAATGTTAAACAGAACCACATGCCTGGCAAGTCACAGCTATGTTACCCACAGGAACACCCACAAGAGCACCTACACTTCTTCTGTATTCTCTGCAGCGCGATAAGGCTTCTCAACATGTCCTAAAGTTCTGTTAAGTCCAAACGGAGCCTTCAGAAAGAGCTTACAGGAGGCAGGATACTGCTACTTTACACAACAGTTATGATCCAATGTCTCTGGTTTCCTGAACAGTTTGTTGCTACTATACAAATTCAGAGGCATATTTTAAGTCTGATGCATCTGTTCCAAAAGTTAGAACATACTTAAAGCATTTGTGAGACACACATGGCTGCCCTCAGAGCAACACAACTCTCTGCAGTGTGAACACAGTGTTTCTGTCTACCTTTCTTCCAATGCAGTGTTTGCTGAAGTCACATACAATGAAGACCCAACACATAGAGCTGGGTGGTGTTTTCCCCTCCAGCCTTAGAGCTGTCCATTTAGGTCTGAATCACAGAATCACAGAGCATTAGGGACTGGAAGGGATCCAGTTCAATCCTCCCGTCACAGCTAGGAGATTACTTAGATACCATGAGGGCAGCAAATACCCATACAACAGCATAGACTGTGCTATTCACAGAATCTCCGAAACCGTGAGTTATGGAGCATCTAGTACACCTTGGTATTACAGTGTGTTACACAGTCGAGTATGCCCCAATGGGAGTGTTAAAAAGTTCAGATGCAAGGAAGGCAAATCCCACTGTCATAGAATCATAGAATGGGTTTGGGATGGAAGGGATCTATATCACAGAATCACAGAACATTAGGGATTGGAAGGGACTCTGAAATATTATCCAGTTCAATCCCCCCCGCCACAGCAAGATCACCTGGATCCAGTGGCACAGGAACATATCTAGGTGGGTTTTAAGCATCTGCAGAGAAGAAGACTCTATAACCCTCACGGGCAGCCTGTTCCAGGGCTCTGTCACCCTCACCATGAAGTTCCTTCTCACATTGATGTGGAACCTCCACTGTTCCAGCTCACATCCGTTGTCCCTTGTCCTATCATTAAATGATACTGAGCAGAGCCTAGTTCCATCTTCCTAATACTCACCCTTCACATATTTACTAACATTAATGGGGTCACCCCTCAGTCTCCTTTTTTTCAATCTCGAGAGACCCAGCTCCCTCAGCCTTTCCTCATCAACTCCCTTCATCATCTTTACGGATCTAATGATCATCCATCTATTTCCAAACACTCTGCCATGGGCAATAACACTACTTAACTTACCAGAACAGGTTGCCCAGAGTCCCATCCTACCCAGACTTGAATGCTTCCAGAGGTGGAGTAGCCACAGTGTCTCTGAGCAACTGAGGCACAAAATTACTAACAACAAAATTAGCTGAAAAGAACTTGTGGACATATTTGAGGATCCCAACAGGATTGTGGAGTGTCCTTCTCTGGAGACATTTAAAACCCGCCTGGATATGTTCCTGTGCAACTTGGTCCATGTGATCCTGCTCTGGCACACAGAACCACGGAACCTTACGGATTGGAAGGGATGATGAAAGATCATTCAGTCCAAACCCCCCGCCACAGCAGGATGCCCCAGATCAAGTCACACAGGATCATGTCCAGGAGGGCTCCAAACCTCTCCAGAGAAGGATACTCCACAAACTCCCTGAGCAGCCCCCTCCAGTGCTCCGTCACCCTCAATGGGAAGGAGGTTTGGAATAGATGATCTTTAGAGGTCCCTTCCAATCCCTAATGATTCTATGACCCACATTTAACCAGGTGTCCATGATCCCTCCTAAGAACTCTGGTAGTAAGTGGGGCCACCCAACACTGGAGGCAGGGTTGGGGTGGAAATAATGCCAGGACGTAGAACAATGCAATTAATTTTCCCCTTTTCCAATCTTATTTCTCACATGATTTGAACTATACACTTCAACAGCTTTTTGGCAGCTTTAGGTGGGAGAAGGAACTGAAAATGCTGTAAGAGTAGAGGAATGAGAACAAAAACAAGATGGTGAACACTGACTTCTCGACACTTTCTTTAAACCTTAAATTATGCAAACACGTTCTCTGAGCTTTCAGACCAAGACAATGCTCAGAAAGGAGGGAAAATGGATAGGTGTCTAGAAAACTACCTTGAAGAGCACTATGTGGAAAGAGTGTGTGTTAGTTTTGACGTGCATGTTCCTACAACGTGTGGCAAAGTGCTTTGGGACACAGTTATAGTGTTCAGAGCGTCTTGTTGCATAGGTGCAGAGTCCTTACATATGGAACGTGCAAGCATATGTATGTTTGACAGTTGGACTTGATCTTGGAGGTCTCTTCCAACCTTAATGCTTCCACGATTCCGAGATTCTGCGACTCTATGCCTATATTTGTAAAGCAGGATGGCTGCCATAACACTACATGTCTGGAACTCAGACGATTTTAGCTCAGTGTTTGGGAAGAAACTGAGTTACTGCAATCCATCTGTCCCTCCACAAACACATGGATGGTGGTGAGGTGACAGTCGTGCTAGCGATGCTGTTGCAGGAATTTCCTTATATATATGTGTGTGTGTGTGTGTGTGTGTGTGGCTGAAACCACAAGCATTTGGAATGCTCTCAGAGAAAGGCAGTCTCAGACCTGTGGAATGTCTGTTGTGGAAACGAGCTGACCATGGTGTGACCTGCCACGTGCCACCACTGCAAAAGAGGAGTGTCTGATCCTGATGACAGAAGTGGTTGCTGCACTACCCCCGGATAAGGAGCAATCAGTAAAAATGACATGGCTGAGAAATATAAATGGTCGGTGTTTGAGGAAACCAGCTCTGTGTAAAGTGATGGTTGGGTTGAGCTGATTGGCAGATTGAGGATCAGGACTGAAGATTCTGAATCTTTCCAGCTATGTGCTCTCAATACAATTCTTGTCTCGAATGGATTTCTACCTAGAATAGCCCCTGGTGGTGGAGTTACTTCTGATTTGGACCTCATGATCTTAGAGGTCTCTTCCAACCAAAAATATTCTGTGATTTTATCCAGCTCTGGAGCTCCCAACTCAAGAAACACAAGGACTTGTTGGAGAGATTCCAGAAGAGACCACAAAAATTATCAGAGGGCTGGACTCCCTCTGCTATGGGGATAAGCTGAGAGAGTTGGGATTGTTCAGACTGAAGAGGAGAAGGCTCAGGGGGCATGTTATAGTGACTTCTAAACCCTGAAGTGGGCAGTGAAAAGGCTAGGTCGTGGTTTGATGCTGGAATAGGGCAGAATGAGGCTGTATAGGAGGAAGAAGTTCTTTAACCTGAGGGTGGAAGATCTGTGGAACAGGCTGCCTAGTGAGAGGTGATGGAGACCCAATCCTTGGAGCCATTCAAGGTCAGGCTGGATGGGGCTCTGGACAATCTTTTCTAGTTAGAAATGTCCCTGCTTGTTGTAGGGAGGTTGAGTTAGGTGACTTTTGGAGGTCCCTTCCAACCCTATACATTCTATGATGCTATAATTTTCACCATCAGCACAGTGCTTGCACTCTGCTGCTTGATGGCAGAGCAGTCATCAAAGCCTTGGCCAGTGCTATTTCCAGGTGAAGCTCATGAGAATTTTCTATTCATGAGAAGGTAGCTGAGGTTTAAACCCTTTCCCTGAAGAAGGCAGCTAGGGAACAAAGAAAAGAAACAAGGAGAAAAAAGATAATAAAGGCCTGTGTGTCTATGGACGTGTGAGAGAAAGCACTGGTGAGAGCGAGCGAGCTGTGTGAGGGGAGACCATTTGCTCAAATCGGATAGCATTACTAATACATAACGACTCTGCCAGCAAGGCACAGCACAGCTGGAATTAATCTGAGAGAATGTGTGCTGCTGCACAGACAAGCGCAGAAAACTTTCCCCGTGTGAAGGCAGCGTGAAGCCCTGCCCTGTGGCTTGGAAGCACTTCATCAGGCCCTGACAGCACCGACATCTTCTTCAGACCATCGGTTTGAGGGGTGGAGGGGGCATGTACTCCACCCCACTCAAATGAACACCCAGGAGGGGCTTTTCATTCTATTTCGTGGTATTTCACAGACCTCTTTCTCCCCACTCGAATTCTTTTATTTTCTTTTGTTTTGTTTTGTTTTATTCTATTTTATTTTTATTCTATTTTATTTTATTTGTAATTATTTTATTTTATTTTGTTTTGTTTTATTTTGTTTTATTTTTTTGTTTTGTTTTATCTTTATTGTATTTTTATATTTTATTATAATTTTATTTTATTTTGGTTTAGTTTGGTTTAATTCATTCTATTCTATTCTATTCTATTCTATTCTATTCTATTCTATTCTTTGTTTTACTTTATTTTATTTTATGTTATGCTATTTTCTTTTATTTTTTTCTTTTATTTTTTATTTTAGTTTTTTATTTTTATTTTATTCATAATTACCCAATCAGTTTTGTTCTCCTGCCCTGTTGCATCATCTCCAAACCCAACTGTAAAGCTGCCACGGCTTATTTACACTGAGCAGCTATTCAGACTAAAAGCAGCTGCTCCCTTTAGCTGAGCACCTCCATGTTACCCTGTTTCTGTGTTTGTTATAATAAAGTGCTTTCTCCTAAATGCGCTCTGTGAGGAGGTAGCACTGAAATGTATGCAGCAGATGACGGCTCCCTCTGAAAGGGGGTTTGGAAAACTCGGTGAGCCTGGGGTCATTACTCGTAAAGGATCGCCCAGTAAAAAACAAGTCTGTCCAGAAGTGCAGCATTACCACAGCTGATTTTGAGCAGACTCATGCATGTGTGTTTCCTTGCCCCGCAGTCCCTCTTTGCTCCAGTCTGGACCTGGGAGGTTCTGATTTGCATCGGTAAGTGATTTACCCCTAAGTTTCAGCTTGCCAGTGTGACCTACTCTCCCTTTGTCGTGTAGCAGAGCTCCCTTTGTGCACAAATATAGTCATGAGGAATCATGGGAAATGAATAAAAAGCTTCAAAAGGGCAATTATATATTTTTAGTGAAGAGAATGAGACAAAATGCACTTTTGCAAGGAAAAAAATACAGCTTTGAGGGTAAAATTTTGTCCTATTTTTGAGTGAAAGCAAAAATAGACATTTTTACACAGAAACACATATAGAGCTTTAGCTTGCAAACACTGATCTAGTGTTCATTTCACCCCTAATTATCCTCCTAATAACTATCGAAAGTCTCACATAGTCACCAGATTGAAAATAAGTTCCTGTGCACCACTCCCAATTACTGCAGGAATTATGGCTTCATTGCCATTATTTACTTTCCCCAGCTATAATGTATTCCTGGCCTTGAATTACCCCACTGTAGGAGCCAGTGGCTCCACAGCACGTTCTGTAAAATTGTTTTATGGGTTTTCACTTCCCTCCAGCTCTTCTTTCCATCCCTAGTCCCCTGCTTCATCCTCTAGGTATTGCTTCTGCATTTTAGCCTGGAGAAGGGATGGCTGAGAGGATACCTTCTCACTCTCTTTATGACTCTATGAAAGGAGGATGGAGTGAGGTGGGAATCAATCTCTTCTCCTAGGCAACGCTTGACAGGATGAGAGGAAATAGCCTCAGGTTATGTCAGGGGTTTAGGTTGGCCAAATAACTTCTTCCCTGAAAGTGTTGTCACCCAGTGTCTGACAGAGACTACCCAGGGTGGTGGTGGAGTCACCATCCCTGGAGGGATTGCAAAGACCATTGTACATCACAGACTCACAGATTTTACTTAGGTAGGAAATGACCTTTAAGACTGTCAAGTCCAACCATTAACTGTCCCAAGGGCACTACTAAACCCTGTCCCTAAGTTCCAGTTCTCCATGACTGTGAAAAACGTCCAGGGATGGTGATTCAAACGCTTCCCTGGGCAGCCTGTTCCAAGGCCTGATGGCCCTTTCCAGGAAGAAGCTTCTCCTAATGTCCAACCTAAACTTCCCTTGGGGCAGCTTGAAGCCATTTCCTCTTGTCCTATCACCTGTTCCTTGTGAGACGAGACTAACCCCCATCTCTCTACAACCCCCATCTCTCTACAACCCCCTTTCAGGCAGTTGTAGACAGCAGTAAGGTCTCCCTTTAACCTCCTCGTCTCTAAACTAACCAGCCCCAGCTCCCTCAGCTGCTCCTCACAAGACTTGTTCTCCAGACCCATCACAAGCCCTATTGCCCTTCTTTGGACCCACTCCAACACCTCAACATCCTTCTTGTATTGAGATGTCCAAAACTGAACCTATTAATTTAGCTGTGGCCTCAGTAATGCCTCAGGAGGACAATAACTTCCTTACTCCTGCTGGCCACACTAGTGCTGATATAAGTCAGGATGCCATTGACCTTCTCGGCCACCTAAGTTATTGCTGACTTCCACCAGCCCACCATGCACTTCAGCACAATAACTGAGCTGAACAGTGAACTGCTGTTTTGACTAAAGCATAATCTGTGTTTGAGGAGCACAGGCCTTCCAAAAACATGGCCACTTGTGATCTACGGGCTACGAGCTGGTGGAGTCAGAGCTCTGTTCGTTGTCTGGACAGAAAAAGACAGAAAATAAACAGGCAAACGAAAGTCAAAAATCCCAACCCAACACCCAAACACCAGCTCTGTGCCTAATTTCTCATTCGAATTTGTTTGGCAGCAGCTTCTAGGCTTTTTAAAACTTTCTCGTTGTTTGTTAAGCATTTTTGGTATTTTCTTCCTCCGAGGGTAGTCATTTAGCTCTCAGTGCTGCTTTTGATAAATTAAGCCGATAGTATTCCCAAAGGCCAGGAGGCATTTTTCCTAGCTCTTTAATAACTGTGTGACTGTCTTCTGCAATTGCAGCATTCCAACTTTAACAGTTGGATGTCTCATCTGGCTACAGGACACCAGTTTTGAAGCTTAAACACAACAATCACAAGACAATGAGGAAGAGGGAAGACCTAAATTTCCTTTCTCACCAAAATAATCCATACTTGCATGGGTCCTGCATCTTCATGGCCTATCTTTACCCCTTCTAAGCACTAACTTATGCTCTGATATCTTCTGCAACTCCACTGGCAATAAACACAAGATTCCTGCATCACCATTGGGCTGCAAACCAAGATCTGTTATCACTTGAGTGGCAGGCACTGGTATATGACTGGTCATGACCTCTGGAATCATGAAGTTTGGAAAAGACTTCCAAGCTTATCAAGTCCAACCATCCACTGTATAACCATCTCCCGAAACACTATGTCTAGCTGTTTTTTAAACACCTCCAGGGATGGTGCCTTCACCCCTTCCTTGGGCAGCCTGTTCCAAGACCTCCACAGTCTTTCTTAAGATCCAGTCTGAACCTCCCCTGGCACAATTTAACCCCCGTTTCCCCTTGTCCCTAGGGAGAAGATTCTCCACTGATTACAGGACAGTCTGCTCATGACTCTTTTCCCCCCATATGAACAGATTAGATGCCAATAAAACAGGATTTTTCATTATGGTCTAAGTTTGTTTCCATGCTGATCATCTACCCCAGGTTCCTCATGCAGTTGGTGAGGAGAATACCTATCAGTTGGTTTTGCAATGCCAAACATGCTTGTTAAACATGAGAAGCTTAAGGAGGACAAGCTGATTAAAGCTCTGCTTTGAACACCCTGCATTTCACGTAGTACAGCCACTATCAAGAATGCAAGTAGTGCTCATGGTCTTTTCGTAGAGTAGACATAGGTGCGAAGAAGGCTTCTTCTAAAGTCTGGAAGGGGAGCCTTCTTATAGGACCCCTTTCAGTTACTGGAAGGCTGTTATAAGGTCTCCCCAGAGCTTTTTCTTCTCTAGGCTGGATAGACAGGACGGGAAGACTGCAGGACATGATGTAGGCAAAGTTAGATGGCCTCTCTAGAAGACAACTGCTGCTGTTCATCTTTCTTCACATAGCGCTTCTGAGTAATGGTTCTGTACCTGAAAATGCCCGAAGGGTTTTAAAGGAGTGACTAATAATGATTGTTCATAAAGGTCATGTTCACATGTCATCCTTTATCAGAACTCTCCAAATGGAAGCAGAAGTCTTTAAACTGGAACTGAAATGGGGAGATCTAAAAGATTTTTAGCCAAAAGTTTTATCATGAACTTATGGGTTTGCAGGATTTTGCTGTCAAAAACACACGCAAAAGTTGCAGAGATTTTTCCAGCAAATCACTAACCATTTCTGGATGTCCCATATGGATCTCTTCTTGCCCATAAATAGCATGTCCTATCACCAAACCTACTGCTTCTCTTGGGAAGACGAGATTGTCATTTAGAGATGCCTGAAGACTTCTTTTTGTGCTTTCTCATGGGTTTTGTGTTCCCATGCTTTCTTTGTGTTCTCTCACAACAAATACAGGAAAGTCTTGCGTCTTTCTTAAAAGGCATGTATGTATTTTTAGGCATGCGTGTGAAAAAGAGAACTAGTAGAGACAGTGCTCTGCTCCAGAAGTGAAACCATACATTAGGTGGGCTGCAGCTACTGGATAGAGGCTAGTAGCAATGAATGAGAACACAGAATCATGGAATGGTCTGTGTTGCAAAGGACCTTAAAGATCATCTAATTCCAATTGCCATAGGCAGAGACATCTCTCACCAGACCGGGTTGCCCAGAGCCCCATTCAACCTGGCCTTGAACACTTCGGGGAGGAGGCAGCTACAGCCTCCCTGGACAGACTGTTCCAGGGCCTCAGCACCCCTACAGTAAAGAATTTCTTCCTAATATCTAATCTAAATCTATCACCTATAGCTTGAAGCCATTTTCCTTCATCCTATCACTACAAACTCATGTAAAAAACCCTTCCCCAGCCTTCTTTCTGATACTAGAAGGTCTTCCCAGAAGTGATCATAGAATCATTAGGGATTGGAAGGGACCTTGGAAGATCATGTAGTCCAATCCCCCTGCCGCAGCAGTATTACCTAGACCAAGTTACACAGGAACATATCCAGGTGGGTCTTAAATGTCTTCAGTGAAGGAGACACTGGGATTGGAATAGATGGTCTCTTCCAATCCCTAATGTACTGTGATACTCTAGGCTGAACTCTCCCAACTCTTGCAGTCTGTTCCCATAGGAGAACGAATTACCAAGAAACAAAAATTATGTGGTCAAGAACAGCAAGAGGAAAATACCTTTGTAGGTTTTGTAGAGGTTGCACTGCCTGTTCTCTGTATTCAAAGCTGACTGCTGTGAGGATGCTTTGCCATCAGTCCACAATCAGTAAAACCTTCCCTTTGGTTACACATTCATTGCTTGGGAAACATTACTGCAGGTACAACAGCTTCTCGGGGTTTACCATAGATATAATTTAGAAAATCATGTCTTGCATCACCCCTGTACTGTGCATTTTGTGTCTTGGGAAGAGGGCTTTAGAAACTCTAATAATGCTGCGCTTATACAAAGCCCTATATAAGTGCTTTGAGATAAACCACACAACCACCGGTTAGAAATCAAAGCCGTTCTCTACAAACACACATCTGTTTGCAATGGTTTATTTCCTTCATCCTCCTTCCCTGACATCTCCCTCCCATCAGCTAGCTCATCCCCAAAGCACAGCAAGTTGTTTTTGTTGGAAACATATTGATTTAATTTCATACCTGTGAAATCAAAGCTTATAATGAGCCAGTCTGCAAGCACCGCTCCCTGACAAAGAGCATCTCTGCCAAACACAAGGTTCGGCCAGAAATCAAATTTCTAGGTGTTACTGTTTACTAAGAAAAATCACCAGACCATTTTTAATTCCCAAAGGTTTCTATAAAGCCTCGGTTTTGTTTCTATTTAATAAAAATAAGATGGTGGAGGCAGGAGGAAATAATTCAAATCTCCTAATGCTGTTTGGGCTTACTGGCTTTGAACGGAATGGATTTCTTATTATGGATTTCCATCTTTGCCCTTCACTGGATACGATACATTAGGAAACAAACACCAGGTAGTAATTTAACCATACTGTTAAGAATATATTTAGTAGGCGAGTGGCCAAGTCATATTTTTTCAGCCAGTTGTAAAGAAGGCTTTTATGTAATTAAACACAACCAGTTTGTTTCAGCCACATTTCAGTGCCCAGATTCAAGTTTAATATTTTAAAGACGTAGAAATTATTTTTATCACTGCTGTTACCACTTCCCACCCTAAGTCTCTTAGTCATTCATTAAGTCACACTTTTTTGACACCATCTCTAAAGGGTTTTGAAGAGTTACTCTCCTTTTATTCGTCTGTAGGGAAAAAATACCTCAAACAGGCTGAAGCTGAGATCCTCAGATCATTTTCACAGAATCACAGAATCATAGAATCATTTGGGTTGGAAAAGACCCCTGGGATCATCAAGTTCAACCATCAACCCTACCTTACAAGTTCACCCCTAAACCACATCCCTCAGCA
>JAOXOE010031161.1:0-12227 GCA_028565055.1 Phoeniculus purpureus
GTGTGACTTAGTCTAGGTGATCCTGCTGTTGCAGGCGGATTGGACTAGATGATCTTTTGGGGTCCCTTCCAATCCGTCATGATTCTATGATTCTATGATACACAGACATATATTATTTAAGAGTCCCACAACAGGCTTTTATACAATCTAAGTCATCACATCTAGTCAAAGATACAAGTGAGTGTAAGTATGGCACAACACACATGTCGCTGGTTCATTAATGTTAAAGCTAACTGTATAGCATCCACTGTAGACAACAGTAGTATCTTCACCGGCACTGAATCAGCCTAACAATTAGTGAAGAGAACTGGAAGCATTTCAGAACGAAGCAGACCAAGACACCATATGAATGAAAGTGTTATTAAAAAGATGGGAATTGTATTTAGGGTTTTGTCAAACATATGAGAACCCTAGCGAATACGTACAATGCAAACCAGATGTATTTTGGGTGAAGGAAGAGGAAACATTTATTAATTTACTCTTTCATTCTAAAAAGCTAGTTTAGCAAAATATCAGTCTTCACATCAAAAACAGGCTAGTAAAAGAAAACATCTCAGCCTGTTAAAACTAGCTAATTGCTCTTGCTGTTAAGTAATTAGACTCTCATCCCTTCTTTCTCATGCACAACAATGAAACCTGGTGTTAGGTTTTGTCCAGTCACAGAGGTGGCAAGGGTGCATGGCAGAACTACTCAGAACCACACGGTAGCACAAAAGCGCGTTGCTATTACTATGCAGACCGTACTGCTTATTGAAGGGTATAAATACTTTGTAGCTACTAGAAATACAACAATTAGCTGATATAAATTAATAAGACAGACAAGCAAAATATCAATCATGATACTGCTAACATAATTAGCATAAATTAAACAGGATCACAGATTGCTGCAGCTGTTGCATAAAACAAGAGCACCTACTTCAGTTTTCAATAAATTGCATACTTTTAACACTAAAGCTGTACTACACAATTCTCAACAGATTAAAAACGAGACCACACAACAAATACTCATTGATAACTGTCAGACTTGTTTATGCAATTTCTGAGGTAAAAAGGCAAAAAAAAAAAGAATCTGGGTGAGTAGGAATTTATAGCTTAATATATGCAGGAAATCCCCAAATATCTTCCTAGGCAGAGATGACAGCAAATGTCGTGATAACTATTGCACAATGACCTACTGGCCTAAACCAGCCCTGTACAGATGCCACACTAAAGTGGGCTCATTATTACAAGCATGTCACTAGAAATTCCAGTGTTTTCATGAGCTCTGGAATATAATTAAGCTGGCATAAACAGCATTCCTTTAACCACTAGAATAAAAGAATAGCCTGAAAGTTATTTTAATTTTTTAATAGATATGTATTATATTTTTTCCATTTTCTTTCTTTTCACTATGACATCAGAGCACCTGTAAATTCTATTATTATAAATAGGTACATTTTAAAGGCAAATTGAAAAGCACGTTTATTCTTAACAAGGCACAAAAAGACTTTTGCTTCAGAAGCTTATGCTGCCTGAAGCAGTTTTAAGAGCTCAAAAAATTTTGCTGATGCTGCTGAATAATTTCAAGCAGTCAAATGAGACCATATTGGTAGAACTACCCATATTCTGCTCTCAGTTAAAACTTTGCCTTCTGAATTACTACAGTTACTCAGATAACAAGGAGAAGGAATCTCATTAATTCTGTCCAAGTTTGTATGATATCAGGCTACAAGAATGAAAATTTTGACTTTCAAAATTATGTCTCTGAATCCTTAATGTCAGTTTTGCAACATACTCTCCTATTACACCACCGTTCACGCAAGACCAATGGTGTAAAGAGGGGAATCTGCATCATTAGGTTTTGTTTTGACAACTACGTGGAAGGACTGAGGTGAATTCTCAATAGAACTAGTTCCCTAGAGATAAACCTAAGAAGATTTACAGAATTATGTATGTGCCTACACACACGCTGAAAGAGTCGCTCTAATGCAGGACAAAGTCAGATTGGAGAGGGATGGTGCTTCCCTCTTTTGAGGGCTTATTTTTATTACAAAGTCCATGTTAAATCCTTAACATGACATTTAGGATGTGAGGCAGCATTTCTGAGGAGACACTAAACTTTTAATATAGTTATTTTGCTGTCTGGGGGAGAGAACGTTTCTTGGCAAAGTTGTATATGAAGAAAGGCATTCTGGCTCCCCAAGACATTGAAACAGTTCATTGAAGTCTGTTCATTCTACCTATGGGAAAGAATGCCAGCAACAGGAGGGGAATTTGCCTTTATAAAACCTGTGACAGCAAAAAGGCTTTTTGCTTCTAATTGTTGTGATTTTATAAAGTCATGACAACTACTAGCATACACCAGTAGTTGGCATGCCTGCAGAAGAATTTTAGAATAAAAAAGGTCAAAACCTGCTCCAAATACTTACTTATTTATCCAAATAACTAAACAAACGCCACATATTACAAAAGGATAATGCAAATTTATTTCTCTGAGCTGTATATCCCTAAGAGCTGTTATGGAATGCAGGTGTCACCTAATACTACTGTATGCACAGAAAACTAACATTTAACTTACACATGATGTTGTAAATATGTACACATAAATACAGACCTACAAACTAAACAGTTAAAAATATCTGAAAATACATGTAATCTACATAACAGATTGCAAAGACAAAACACATCAGTGTGCTGAAAGTCACACATGGGCGTGCACTGTTGTATTAGATCAAACTGGCCTAATATGCAGATCCTTGAACCCAAGTCATGTCACACTGATGTAAAAATTTAAACAATTACTGGTTTAGACTGTAAGTTGTCTGGGACGGGGCATACCTTTGCCCAGCATTTGGCAAAACAGAACTCTGGGTTGTGATTAGAGCCAACACGCAATACAGCCCTGCAAGTACTAGCACGTACACACACACACACACAGAGTCATGGTTTCAAAGCTGAGAAGAGATATGTAGCGTAACTGCTCCCTGACACCAACACGAAAAGGTAGGTAGTCTATAGGTCAGAAGTACTTTCCATGAAGACATCCTACTGTTTTCTTCCAAGCAGAGGGAGCCACAAGAAGCAAAAATCCAGGTGGAAATTGGCCAAACACAAGCACGATAACATTGACATGATAACTGCCTGAGGACACACATAAGGGCAAAAACACAATGCGAAAAAAGACAATGTGCTGGAAAGCCCATTTCACAAAACAAGAGTATTTCTGCTTAATTGAAGGTGGTATTATTCATATTGGAGGAAAAAACCCAATATTAGTAGAAACAAAGGTGGGAATTTTATCTTCATAACAAGTCCAGAAATCACTCTTTTTCCTAATTATGCATTCTCAGCAGAATGAGAATCGCAGGTCAGAAAACACGGCACATTTTTGACAGCCACTACGTTCAGTGCTATCCTGGAGGTCAAATAAGAGCCTTGGCATAAAACAGCACTTCCACATGAGCTTAAAATTTACCTTGTGCAATACTTAGTGCTTCACATTTCTAAAAGCTATACATTTGATGCTCAGGTCAGAGAATTGTGACATGAGAATGACAGAAGCCTGGGCTAATTAAACACACAGGATAGGGAATCCAGCAATGGGAGAGGCAACTAAGAGCAAATTACATTTTGGCTGCTTTCCTGTTCTCTTTGGAATGCTTTTCTGAATAGTAAAATAAACCAGAAATGAACAGAACTGTCAAAAAGGAGAACACCATAAAGTTTTTAGTAATCCCCATTTTGATAGAACTATCAGGCTGCTCCAAATTTTCTTCATCTGTAAGAACTATGTGCAGAGATCATAGAATCATAGAATCGTTATGGTTGGAAAGGACCTCCAGGATCATCAAGCCCAGCCCTCATCCCAACATCCCAGTAATCCCTAGACCACGGCCATCTAGTTGTTTTTTGAATACCTCCAGGTATGGTAAATCCACCACCTCCCTGGGCAGCCTGTTCCAGTGTTCAAACACTCCCCCAGTAAGGAACTTCTTCCTAAGATCTAATCTAAATCTCCTCTGACACAACTTGAAGCCATTTCCTCTTGTCCTATCATTAGAAATTTGGGAGACCAGCATCAGCCTTGCTACAACCTCCTTTTAGGCAGTTGTAGAGAGCAGTAAGGTCTCCTCTCAGCCTCCTCTTCTCCAGACTAAACAACTCCAGTTCACTCAGCTGTTCTTCACTGTTTTCCAGACTTCTCAACAGCCTTGTAGACCTTCTCTAGACCTGCCCCAGCATCTCAATGTCCTTCTTATACTGCAGTGCTCAAAACTGGACACAGTACTCAAGGTGCAGTCTCACAAGTGCAGAGTACAGGACCACGATCACCTCTACTCCTGCTGGTTACACTGTTTCTGATATAGGCCAGGTGCCACTGGCCTTCTTGGCCACCTGGGCACACTGCTGTCTCCTCTTCAGCCAGCTGTCAACCAGCAGCCCCAGGACCTTCTCCATCAGGAGACTCTCCAGCCACTCTTCCTCAAGCCTGTAATGCTGGGGGTTGTTGTGACCAAAGTGCATGACCTAGCACCTGGCCTTGTTAAACCTCACACCATTTGCCTCAGCCCATCACTGCAGCCTGTTCAAATTCCTCTGCAGTCTCTCTACCCTCAAGCAGATTAACACTCCCGCTTAATTTTGTGTCATCTTCAAATTTACTAAGGGTGCATTCAATCCCCTCATCCAGGTCATTGATAATGATGTTAAACAAAACTGGTTCCAAAACTGAGCCCTGAGGGACACCGCTTGTGACTGGTCGCCAACTGGATTTCACGCCGTTCACCACCACCCTCTGGGCTCGGCCATCCAGCCAGTTTCTAACCCAGCGAAGAGTCCTCCTGTCTATGCCATGAGCCACCAGCTTCTCCAGCAGAATGCTGTGGGAAACGGTGTCAAATGCCTGACTGAAGTCTAGGTAGACAACATCCACCGCTTTTCCCTCATCCACTTAGAGGGTCACCTGATCATAGAAGGAGATCAGGTTGGTTAAACAGGATTTATCCTCCATGAACCCATGTTGGCTGGGCCTGATCCTCCTGTTGACCTGCACTAGCCATAGTGATCACCCCCAAGATGAACTGTTCCATAATCTTCCGTGGTACCAACATCAGGCTGACAGTCTGTAGTTCCCTGGATCCTCCCTTCTGCCCTTCTTGTAGATGGGTGTCACACTGGCAAGTCTCCAGTCATTCAGGACCTTCCTTGTTAACCAGGACTGCTGATAAATGATGGAGAGAGACTTGGGAAGTTCCTCCCCCAGCTCCTTCAGCACTCTCAGGTAGATCTCATATGGCCTTGTATAAAGCTATGCAATCTACACAGCAAGATCTCTCTAGTTCCTTTCAAAAAAACCCCACTATTAGCCCAAACTCCATGGAAATTTTGGGAGGTGGCCAGTGAAATCAATAGAAAGAAGACCCAGCATTAGATTATCATACCTGTACATCATTGACATGAACTCACCATGCTTTTGGTCAATGCCAAAGGATTCACCAATCACACCAATCAGACTGTTCAGACGGAGCCAGACCATTTCTAGGATGGCAGATCTTTTGTCATAGGGAAGTTTGTCAGATGGTGCCAAGAGGCATCAAAAATAGAGAACAACCCCTGCTCTGTTTTATTTACAAACAAAGCTGTATCACAGCACTACTAGGAAAAGTCAGCAGGTGAGCCGTTGCAGTTATCATCACCCTGTATTAGGTCTTACCCAGAACATTCTCCCTTTTGCTCAATTTTTAATTTGTTCACCTGCCATGGGTATAACGAAACAGGTCTGTAAATGACCAGTACTCATAAAGATCAAGTAGAGGACAATTCCATCACTGCATTGGACTGGGATCTGAAGGTGAAGCAATATGTTCATTGAAGTTAACTGAAAGCCCGCTGAATTATGTGAGGGTTAGGGTTAGGGTTAGTTTTGTGCTCAGTGTCTAAACCAGAGTTTCCAATACATTTGGCATACCAGAGGAACAAAATGCCATTCAAAGTGACCTGGACAAGCTGGAGAACAGGGACCTTATGCGGGCCTTGTGTGGACCTTATGAGATTGTACAAGGCCAAGTGCAATGTCCTGCATCTGGGTATCAACACTGGCTGCGGTATGATAGGATTCAAAGCAGCCCTGAGAAGAAGTAGTCAGGGGTACTTGTGGATGAAAGGTGGGACACGAAGTGACAATGCATGCTCACAGCTCAAAAGGTGAATCATATCTGGGATTGAATCAAAAGCAACGTGGCTAGCAGGTTGAGGGACATGATCCTGTCTCTCTACTCTGCTCTGGTGAGACCTCACATGGAATCCTGCATCCAACTCCAGAGTCCTCAGCACAAAGATATGAAACTGCTAGATCAGGTCCAGAGGAGTACCACAAAAATTATCTGAGGCATGTCCAACAACACATGAAGTAATGGTTTTAAACTAAAAAAGAGAGATTTAGGCTAAATATAAGGAAAAAACTTTTGAGAATAGTGCAGCACTGGAGAGATTGCCTAGGGAGACAGTAGATGTCCCATGCCTGAAAACAAACTGTTTATGTTGGACCTTAAACTCTACCTAAACCTTAGAACTCTGTGTTTGCTATTGGTAAGGCAGCTCACCCTAACCAGGAGCAGGAAATTAAAGGTATTTGTATAGAGTTTAAATTCTGTTTTTAATCTCTGTGTTCAGAAGTTCTACTCATTAGCAATCACTGAGGACGTCTGTATATAGTTTATGTAACAGCAGTACTGCAACTACTATCTATGTTGTTTTTCCTTATTTCTTAAGCTCATTTATCATACCCTCTTCTGAACTGGAGCATAACCAATTCTAAGGGGGAACTGTCTTTTAATCATACGGGGTATCTACAAACTAAATTTTTACATGACTTCAGACATGGTGCCCCAATCTCTGTGTCATTGTGGTTGAAAAAAATGAGTGCCATAGGAGAGATAATTTGAAAATTAAGTCAGATATTCCTATTGCAACACGAAAGAAGGAGTAGAAACCAGGGGCAGAGCTTGTAGAATCAATGAATTATCATCATATGCTACCTAGAGTTATCTGTGGGATTTGAAAAGTAGAACAGAGAAAGTAATACTCAAAATTGTTGCTCTGATCGGTTCTCTCTTCTGATCTGTTTCTTCATTTTCATGCATTTTAATATTTTTCACCTCCAATTTCATTATCTTTTCTGAACGACTCTGCATTCAGTCACAGCATTTGCTGTGCACCAGCTGCTTGGGAGGAAAACTAAACAGTTACACTTCTGACTGCTGTGTAGGAGATATACATATTTTATGTTATTTCACTAAAAAGTGTATTTAGTCTTACTCATCTATATTTCATTATCAATCCAAGTACACACCACAGTGCTGCAGGTTTTTGTTTGATTTTGATTAAGAAAAGCCTTCAAGTGACTGCCACACTATATACGGTTATACACTGTAATAGACTTCATGAGCTCTATTTTTTTAACGTGTGTTTGTCTGAGACATACATGAATGTGAGTATGTGGTGTGTGAATATACAGATCTATACACACGCTTATGTGCACATATCCCCTTTTCTATTGCAAATTCATGTATGTAAGAAGGTGTGTTCATACCACATTTCTCTTTATGAGAAAAGTAAAACTAGGTTTGACTAAGAAGTAAATTTAAAATTTAAACCCCTTAAAATCCAGATTTTAGACTGGAAACCCAGACAGACCTACAGCTGTACTAATATTCACAGGCACCATGGTGATGTCTGCTTCTTCAGGCTGCACAGACTGTAATACAGCAATAGTTTATCTGCTTTATTCCTCCAGGTTTTCAGGTTTCCATGGAAATGTGTGGGAATCCCAACACAAGGGAAAAATAACAGGCGATCCATCTCACACCATGGTGCTGGATCTCTGAACAGCTGATACATGAGGCAGTCATCACAAGAAAAAAAGCAATACATAATACAATACAACACATAGTGCTGGAGACAAAGAAAACAATTATGACCGACCGTGCCTCAAAGAAACACCCATAACTACGTGCATCCTTAGTGGATACACTAAAATCTGTAAATATAAGGCTTTACACCATTTTGAAGCTGCCCAGCTACAAACACAGGTACTGATGATGTTCTGAAACTAATTAATTGAGCAAGTTATAGCTAATTAAAGCAGAACCTAATTTCCTATTATTGACTTCGCTACACAGATGGTGAATTAAAAAGTGTCTACTTTTGACATTCCAATTTAAATTATATGCAGTCTATGATTCTATTAAAATGGTAGCAATACAAATGTCCAAAGACCCATCAACTGCTGCATAAGCCTTGGTTTCAAGAACAGACAGACCACTTACAAAAACTTCCCAGTATAGCAGCACAATGCCTCTGTTTTGGTTTTGAGGATTCACGTCAGTTCTTTTGCCATTTCGCATAAATGCAGTGCAGCGGTATGATTTCTCCCTATTTGCTGTTCATATTTCAGATTTGCAGACTTGTTGGTATAGACACATAAATACTCTCAGCATTAGCCAATTGCTGAAAATCAGAATCAGCATCATTCTTAAACTTCCATCTATCAGGGGAAAAACCCAATTCTCTCCTACCCAGCCGCTCAGGATGTGCCAGGCTCACTGCTGGCCCCAGCACACCGCTTTTTTTCTAATCGACATGCACACTGTTTGAAGTGTCTGCAAAGTATTTGGTCTGCTTTTTAGTATGAAGTATTGGAGTATACACAACAGTATGGTCAGCCCAGCAGAGGCACTGCTAGACAATGATATCTCTCTTTCCTTATCAGGTCCATCATCCATGTGGTAGCCAACAGCTAATCACA
Source organism: Phoeniculus purpureus (assembly GCA_028565055.1). Lineage (NCBI taxonomy): Eukaryota > Metazoa > Chordata > Aves > Bucerotiformes > Phoeniculidae > Phoeniculus > Phoeniculus purpureus. The sequence continues at coordinate 8,786 of JAOXOE010031161.1, forward strand.
AGTAGGTTCCTTCCGACTCACGTAGTCTGTTCATGAGGCAAACAAAGTCTTTCAGACTGAGAGTAATGACAGAAAAAGAAACAGAGATTATGGAATCACTAGAACGAGAAGGACCAGAACCCTCCATTACATTCTCCACGAGGAACAGTGTAAGAGAAACACTGAATGTCAACACTGACCCACCACAGGGTGTAGGCAAGTATCTTAACTTCTATATCAGAAGATCAATAAACTTCAGCACAAACTGTACGCAGGTTCGTGAGGCTTTTGGAGGTGCAGCTTCCCCAGAGGAACAAACCAGCACCATGCCTCAGTATCACTGTGTTTGTACAGTCATTCTTCACCCAGATGTAGATTTCCTTTCCATACCACTGCTTACGTGAGAAACATCTCCAAGTGGTCAACAGCCTAAACTTCCTGTCGTCTCAAAGCGATTCAGTTCTCAAAAAAGAAAACACAAGTGTAACAAGTAACCTTGGCTGTGCCTGCGTGGACAGGACTATGGATTCCACATTTCAATGGCACACATTGTTCAGGGTGTCAAGAACATCGTACTGATCTTCGAGCATTTTCTGACCAAGCAGTGGTGCCTTAATAGTGCTCTAGCTTTCAGTGGATTGATGACTCACTGACAGCTTGGCGAAGCCCTCTAGCCCTCCTGAACTTTGTATTTGGGACAGGTGATAATTGCATGTGAACAAGTTCAGTGTCCTGGTTTCAATTAGAACAGCACTAATTAATGCAAAGGTACAGGCTTAGGGAAGAGGGTCTGGAGAACTGCTCAGCAGAAAAGCAAAAGGACCTGGGGGTGCTGATTGACAACCAGCTGAGCACGAGCCAGCAGTGTTTCCAGGTGGCCAAGGACAACAGCATACTGGCCTGCATCAGAAATAGTGTGGCCAGCAACAGTAAGGAAGAGATTGTCCCCCTGTACTCAGCACTAATGAGACCTCACCTGAAATGCTGTGTTCAGTTTTGGGCATCTCAGTACAAGAAGGACATTGACGTGCTGCAGCAAGTCCTAGAAGGGCAACCAGGCTAGTGAAGGGTCTTATGAGGAGAAGCTGAGGGAGATGGGACTGTTTAGACTGAAGGAAAGGAGGCTTATTGTCCTTTACAACTACCTGAAAGGAGGTTGCAGAGAGGTGGAAGTCAGTCTCTTCTCCTAACTCACTGGTCATAGGACGAGAGAAAATGGCCTCAAGTTGTGCCAGGGGAAGCATAGAAAAAAATTTTCACTGAAAGAGTGGTCAAATATTGGAACAGGCTACTCAGAGAAGTGCTGGAGTAACCATCTCTGAAGGTGTTGAAAAATGCATAGATCTGGCTCTTGGAAACATGGTTTAGTGGACATGGCGGTGTAGGGCTAGCAGTTAGACATTATGATCTTGAAGGTCTCCTCCAACCGCAACGGTTTTATGATTCTGTGAATTCTGTTTAGTCATTTTACTTTTCACTTCAATCTCTTTTAACTACCTGAACTTTCTGCAGTTACTGTCATATTTGAGCAGCACTGGCTTCTATAAATGATAACTTTTGATTTTTACAGTTAGCATTAAGGACTTGCGCTGTAGAAAAGCTTTTGTTTGTATTTGTTCATGTAGAGACCAAGGTGACTGCTGGATCTTGTGTACCATGTTGGGGCGCAGTAAGTTACAGGCCACACCCTGCACGGAGGATCGGACCAACATGGTCTTCAGTTCTGTATATATCATATTTTGTTTAAAGCTGAGGGACCACAAGGGTCAGCCTCACTTCCTCACTGTCCAGCACCTGAGCAGGACTCTGCCCATTCTGCCTGTGATCCCCATCCATGCACTCCTGAACGCACTTCCAGAATCTAGTTCTAGCATCTGATTCCAGTCTGCCACAGACTCGAGTCTGGGACTTTCTCAGCATCTGTGTCAGTGGTGATGGTGACCTAACTACCATTAGGGAGGCTGGGTTCAGTATTTGTTTTTATTATTATCTTAGTTAAAGCAGTTTACACACACAGTTTATTAGGGTTGGAAGTGGCCTTCACAGGCTGTCGGGTCCAACCCTCCTGCTCAAGCAGGATACGACTTGGTGAAAAGCATAACCACCTAAAAGCCTAAATCAATCACACAAAATCACATCCAGCTGGGTCTGAAACATCTCCAGAGAAGTGGACTCCACAACCTCCCTGGGCAACTCATTCCAATATTTAGTAACCCTTAATGTAAAGAAGGTTTTCTTCATACTGAGGTGAAACTTCTTGTGTTCAAGCTTGCATCCAGCTTTACTTTTCCTTTCCAATCCATAATTCTGTCTCCGTTATTCCTACGTTTTCTGCTTCCCTTTTTGGGAGGTAGGGAGGTCCACAAAGAGCATCTGTCATTTGTCTAGTGGCTGGCCCAGCCTCGTAACGTCACACTAAGGAAACAGCACTGCCAAAATTAGAGGTGAGAGAAGACAGAGAGGTCAAATCCCTCTCCTGACTAAGGTAAATTAGTAGTGAAATAGATTTAAGAAGGCCGTTTTCTGATTTAAACCCTAATCTCTACGTCTGTGCAGTATTTTAATGAATAGGTGTGCTCTTGGGCTATAAACCCAGCCACTGAAATAATTCCTCTTTTGGTAGATTATTTTGGTTTTTAACTAGGCACCACTTAACTGTATCAGAATAACCAAGGGAACAGCAACCTGTAGCACAGGGGCAGGAATACGAGCCAGGAGCAACTATGGGCAGCTACTCCTTAAGATGGTTTCAGCACTGAAAAACAGGCACAAGTACACTTCAGACACAAAGACCTTTGAATCACATAAGGTGAAGTTGACACAAATATAAAGTTCTTGGAGTTTGTTCATCCTTGAATTTGCCACCGAGAATGAAGAAATGAAACTTGAAGCTCTCATACCTGTAGATGCCCTGGGAACTAACATACACATGAAAAAAAATTAATGAAATATAACAAGAGCAAGTGTAGAGTCTTGAATCTGGGCAGGAACAACCCCAGGTACCACTATAGGCTGGGGACTGACCTGCTGGAGAGCAGTGTGGGAGAAAGGGACATGGTGGTCCTGGTGGACCATAAATCAGCAATGTGCCCTTGTGGCCAAGAGGGCCAATGGCACCTTGGGGTGGATCAGAAGGAGGATGGTTACCAGATCGAGAGAGGTTCTTCTCCCCCTCTACTCTACACTAGTGAGACCACATCTGGAGTATTGTGTCCAGTTCTGGGGCCCCTCAGTTCAAGAAAGACACAGAGCTGCTGGAGAGTGTCTAGTGCAGAGCCACGAGGATGATGAAGGAAGCAGAACACCTCCCTTATGAGGAAAGGCTGAGGGAGCTGGGTCTCCTGAGCTTGGAGAAGAGGAGACTGAGGGGGTCACCACATTAATGCTTATAAATATGTGAAGGGTGGGTGTCAGGAGGATGGAGCCAGGCTCTTCTCAATGTCATCTAGTGATAGGACAAGGG
>JAOXOE010031162.1:0-12227 GCA_028565055.1 Phoeniculus purpureus
GCTTCCTTATCAGCTTGTTTAGGTAGTTCAGAAGCAAGGTCACTGTTCTACCCCTATTAAGCACCTCACTTGTTATCACCTACAGAAGCTATTTGTCTGCTTGCCTAAGCCCCATCCTTGGTTAAGTAATACTGTTACATGCTAGCTACCTCATCACCAGCAAGGGACTAATCCAAGCAGGAACTGTAGAGAAGACTTCAGTGTAGATGGGTAAATGACTGCCAGAATATTTATTATATTTATTATAATATTGTTTTCTTTAATCACACATCAATCTAAACTTGTCAAATATAAGATAATTTCCAAAGCACAGCACAATTATGAGTTGAAAAGAGGGTGTGGTGATGTGTCATCTGAAAGTTTAATAGAAATTTCTACCTTAAACACCATGGGCCAACATTTGTTTCATAATACTCATTCATAACACAACTGAAACACTGGCAGGCACAGCTTCAGTGCCCCGCACAATAAATCACAGCAGTATGGATATAAAGCAGGCCAAGGAAACAGACAGGAAGTCTATTTGGCCACCGTCATGTCACAGAAGACACTTACTGAAGTATTTATAAAATATAAATTAGTTCTAAAAAGAAAACTTAGACAACCCCCAAATCATTGGTTGAAATACATGTAATATTTACATGAGGCTTTAGGTGTCCAGAGAAAAAAGGAGAAGCCATTTTGCAAAGTGAACAAATAATTTTAAGGGGTTATATATTTTTAGTTTTAAGATTTTAAAACTATCTTTTTTATAAGAGCCTTTCAGCACATCAGTCCTTCATAGTAACTGTAAACATCCAGTGTTATCATGTGAAGAAGCAGACACCGTCTGTCTACACAAATACGATGGTCACTGGAAAAAGTGCTGAGACTGAGCTCAGAAGCAACATCACTGAACACAACTAGCCTTCTTATAACTCAAAACAGGGCACTCAGAAATAAGAAACTTTTTGTATCCTCAATATATTTTGCCCCAACAAAGGAAATATACATGAAAATTATTTTCATCCCATTTGCCTGTTCTGTCAGTCACATGCTTCTTAAGAAATTCACCTAATTCTTGTCTTGTAACCTTCCCTAATTTAATACGAAAGACAACATTTCAGCTCAAACTCTCAGGGGAACTGAGCTGGATTTACTGTCAAATCTCTGCCAGTGCTTTGGAAGGAGTTCACATTGCAAAACACTTACCCAGTCCCTTCTTAACTAAGCCAAGATGGCAATAAATTCAATAAATTAGAAAAAAGGCCACCTGCACTACATGCTGGTTTCTAGAACTTGAAGGCTATCCTGTAAAGGCACCTTTAACTTGATATCCCCTCCACATATCCTTTCATTTCCATCCCCCATCACCTAAGTTTAAAAGCAAACACAACACTATAAAGTAGACAAATTATTATTATCTGCAACCTTTATCAACTTTCCTTCTACTTTTAGTTTTGGAGTGTTTTACAGACCAGCAGTGGGGCTACTTGTAATATTTGTACAGGAGGACAGAAGCCTCCCCAGTGGAAAATATAAGCACCAGCCAGTGACAGGAAACACAAACAGGAGACTCTGAGCTTTGACCTTGCTTGTTCAATTCCTTTGCTACACCTACCTAGATGTCCTCAGCCAACATGCAAGTAGGAATGCACATTACAAAACCCCAAGGATATTATTCGTGCTGTCAACACTTCCTAGCTTGTTCAATTCCCATTTTGTGACTTACAACCTTATTTAAAAAAGTAAATGTAATTAGAATCACAATTATAAAAGCAATGTTGTACTGATCCAACTTCTCTCACTTCCCATTTTTCCTCTGTATAATTAATATTGTGCTTTATTTAATTATCTTTTTTTATCCTGTCAGTGAGTAATCTGTATGTTTCTGTGTCTACAATCCTGTTTTCATAAACTTTAACAGATACAGGAAAGGAAAACTTACATAAGTCCTCAAAATTAACTCTTTTCTGAGTCACAAGGTATTTTTATTCTGTCATGAAGAGACATTTTTACAACATTTTAATCCATTGCTTATTCTAAGGTTTAATGTTAATACAGACATTCAGAAGAAGATGACTGAGGAAGACATAAACTGAAAAACACTATTTTTTTGGGTGGTGTGAGGAATAGAGTCCAGCACTGGCTAGCATACAATTTAGAAATATCAATGTATTACAAGGCAAATATGGTTAAGATGCTGAGTAGCTGATGTCTCGCACAAAGAACAACTAGCATTTCAATTTATTTACTTGAACTGCTCTGACAGCACACAGGAACAACCTGACCTCTAACACTCCTTACAGCTACCAACTCAGGATGTTTTAAGTGTTTTACTTGGTGCCACAGATAAAAATCCATTTAGCTAAGTATATTTTTACATCACAACACAGCACAGCTCATTTATGTGGCAGAAGAAAATGTAGTAAGTTTCAGTAATTCTGCCACCTACTCAGGACAACATCTCTACATAAGTTTCCCAAATCTTAGTGTGGGACATGGAATAAGGAGCAACTGCTATAGTTACAGAAACACACTCATGGACTCAAGCTTTTAGTTTGAAAAGAGAGACACGAAGAAGCATATAATGATTCATTTTGGAAAAGACTGTTAAGATTATTTCAACGACCATTAACTTAACTCTACCAGGCCCACCATCAAAGTGTGTCCTTGAACTCCACATCTAAAGCAGCAGCACCACGACACATAAAGATGCTTTGGTACATACAGCTCACTTCTAACCTGAACGCTCAGATGGGAAATAAGCAGGGTATAAGAAGGAAAACAGAATTCTTGGCCCCTAATTACTCATCCTTCTTCCTGTCACAGCAAATGTGATGTCATAAAGACAACTAGAAAGCAAGAAAGTGATACATTAGACCAGGTAATACCACTACACTGCAATAAATCAAACCACTTACTGTGATTTAGACCCTACAAAGAGAAGAATCACGGACACATTGGAAAGCACTTCCTCCGTACTCAAATGGTTCAAATATGACAAGCCAATGTACATGCAGTTTCTGGGCACTTGTTTAAAAAAAAGAAAAACACAAACCACAGGCACCCAAAATAAAGCAAAAAAATTGTTACCACATGGCACTATGGAAGAGTAAACAACACTGCTTTCAGGCCTAGCCAGGGGATTACTGTTACATGAGTAAATCAAGGTTGACTTTTAAAAATCTAAAAATAATTCTAAGAATGCTTCCTGTCTCGATGCTCTGGAAAAGAGAAAACAAATGAAAAGACTAAGTGTCTATGCGCCATCTAGGTCACTGCTATTACACAACCTCCCTTTTTACAACACTTCAAACAAATTCCTATACAGGATATTCACAGGCTTTAACTGATTAAAAACAAGCGCAAGCTATGAAATCCACCCTGGATGTACAGAGTGGTTTTTGTTTTCAGAAAAAAAGTTGCTGTGTCCCTGACGAACCATAAAAGAACATGATAGTCTGAGCAGGCACTTCCAATTAAATATAAATCATTATATGTTTACTCACATGACAGTTTCTACTAGAAGGCTAGATCACTACACAGGATGTTCACACAAGATGCTTACCTCTGCACTTCTGTCTCACGTAAGTTGCAAAGCAACAAAACTTTAGGATGAATACAAGTCTACAGTAAAGCATTACATATGCAGTTGTTCATTATCATGGGTTTCAGTTCTGCCCTTAATAAGGCAGGAGCAGACTTCTCTGTCATGCCTGCTCCTGTGCTGTGCTGTCACAACGCTGCAGAAGCCCTGCTCTACTCTCTGTGTGAGAAGCTACAGGACTTCACGCACTCATTCAGACAGTCAAAGAGAAAAAGATAAATAGTTATTCATTTATTATCCTTTAAAATACATCCAAATCCAACACTTATCTACTTAAAATCAGGAATCACTGACTGTAGCCTTAATTCATTACCAGAAATTATGTTCTACTGCATACTGATAACACAAATCCCGCCATGCTCAAGCCTATCTTCTCAGTCATACTCCTGTGTGCACTGTCCAAGTGGTTTCTGCTCCTATCTCTGTTACAAGTTAAAATATCACCAACCTGTCCATACATCAGTGCATAAATCACAGAATTACTAAACACCTTTGTTTGGAAGAGGCCTTTAAGATCATCATCCAACCTTTGACCCACTGCCAGGATACCACTAAACCATGTCCCTAAGCACTAAGACACACTCACCTAAATACCTCCAAGGACACTAACACCTCCCTGGATAGCCTGTTCCAATACATGACTACTCTGTCAGTAGAGAAATTCTTCCTAATATCCAGTCTAAACCTTTCCTAGTGCAAACTGAGGCCATTTCCTCTTGTCCTATCACTAGTGTCTTGGGAGAAGAGACCAACCTCCATCTCTCTATAATCTTTCAAGTTCCCAGTTCCCTCAGCTGCTCCTCCTAAGACCTGTCCTCTTCACTAGCCTTATTGATCTTCTTTGTGCTTGCTCCACTACCGTAATGTCCTTCTTGTATTGAAGTGCCCAAAACTGAGTGCAAAATTCCAGGTGAGGCATCAACACTACCTGGTACAGGGCACTAGTCAGTCAACTCTCAGCCTCACATGCGGCTGTACTGAGGCCTCATATCAATATGTAGGTACCTACTTACACAGGACAAGCACATGCTAATGTTGAGACACTTTAGTCTGGTTTAAGCGTTGGCATAGGTATCACAAAACCTGTAAGCAAAGCATCTGATGAGAGAAATTAAGACAATTGTTAGCAGTCATTCAAGTTGTGCTTACCCAAAAGTAATGCAAGAAACTGTAAGCAGTACAGAGCATAGTACAATTTACATGCCTCTAAGAATCAGGTCCTGATTAATTAAAACATCTTCATGCTCTAAAAGAGCTTCTTGAGGGGGCTGGAAGGGAAGGAGAGGATGACAGTATTTTAACTTCTAACCTTGACTACTTTCAGTACTGTGGCCACTGAAAAACAGATCAAGAACTACCAAAACCTATTTAGCTAATTTTGGAAAAAGTCTAGACCTTGCATCTTGTGCTTGTGGATTTCTTTCAATTAAAATGTCAGCAAACTTACAGATACCTATACGTGCACTTCTACTACACAATATGTGACCATAATCTAAACTGAAGGAAAAAAGAGAACTGAAGATGACAGGTCATCACAAAATCTGGCCATCACAAAATTAAGCCTGCTTCTGACAATGCATAATAAATGTAAAGCTGAAACAAAACACGTGTAAGACTGAAATAACAGGTATTTGAGCCAGTAGACCATTAAACCAAACCTAATTCGGAGTCATTATAGTCAGTCACGTGCAGAAGAACTTGGGAACATTTAAATCAAGTGGATTATTCAGCTGGGATGCGCAAGTGTATATTCCCAAGTAATAAGAAACCCATAGGAAATTCTGTGGAAAACTCAACAGTGCACCACTATTCCAAATGCAGTAAGTTGTTACAGTTGCAAATATCCTGAAAGGGTCAGACTTCTTTCTGCTCCCAAAACTCACTACATCACCACTCAAAATTCACTGCATAAACTCTGGTGAGGGCAGACACTTAAGAAGTATTAAAGAGATCAAGTGCCCTTTTTTCCTTTTATTTTGGAAAGAACAAAACTTTCCTCATGTTTTCCACTTCCTGCTTTATTAAAGAAAAAGATATTTGTGAGTTAAGGTACAAAGGAGCATATTTCAACCACCAAAAGTAGGGCTATTTTAATTAGCAACAACAGCAGACTGAAAAGTTTGTGGCATTAGTAGGTCCTAGTAATGTAAACCATCTTGTTAGTATCTGGTGATAACATGCACAAACACTGCCTCATTGAAGTGCCTCCAATGAAGGAGTGTCAAACAGTGCTCCACCACGTTATCATAAGTAATTCTTCCTACAAATTAAAATGAAAAAAACCTCTCCACTGTTTGCCATAAAAATGGCAGTTTAGTCAGATGTTGGAACAGGCTGCCCAGGGAGGTGGCTGAATCACCATCCCTGGATTTGTTTAAAGATCATTTAGACGTGGGCTTAAACATACGGTCTAGTGGTTAACTTCGTAGCATGGGCTATTGGTTGGACTTTACGATCCCAAAGGTCTTTTCCAAGACGAATGATTCTGTGATTCTGCGAGGTGAGCATAACCTTTTACTGCACAGGGTGGCTGCTGGGTTGGACACCTATCAGAGAAAAGCAATTATCTGTAAGCTTTAACTATTTCAACACATGGCCACGCTGTCCTAAGTTCTAACTTAGAAATGGTCATCTTGGAGTCTGAAAGTGAGTGAGTGCATCATCATATGCTTGGTGATAACTTGCTTCATCGTCCCAAAAATGTGTCCTGAATGTGGCTGAGTAGGAACACTCGCTCTTTGAAAACACAAAAATACTGTGAAATACACTATGCAACAACACTTCCTTGCTAAAGAGAGATAGGTGATCTTGAAAAAGAAACTCAGAACTTGAAACAACACTACTGAAAACAAAGTACAGCTAATGCAGTACAGTTGATATTGGAATCAGAACTGGACTGATTTAAAAATACATGCATAAGGCTAAACTAAAAATTCCACTCAAGTTTTCACATCTTTCACACATACACATAAAATCTTATTGTTCTAGTAAACATTTCTTAGGTGAACTTTGGAGCAGCACTACCCTAAAAAAAAAAAAACCACCACCCAAAACTAAATGTTGAAAATGTCTACTTTTAATGGCCTGATATTATATTCATGTGTATTCGGGGGGAGAAGTTATTAAAACCACAGGCTCTTTTTCTCAGACAGCTTAACAACATTTATTGCAATTCAGCTCTTGTGTATGAGATGGGCATAAAGTTTTCCATCTGAATCTCTGTTTGCAAAAGGTATTAAATGTTATCTGTAACACGTGAAGGCCAGCAAACTACATTTACAGGGTTCCTAGAAAGTTCTGTCAGATTAACAGAATGTGAAAAGGCAACTTACAGCAAAAGAATCCACTGAGGACTCCCTGAAGAACACTTCAGGCTTCTTACGATGTTTCTTTTAGCTGTTAGGTACGATACAGAGCACAAGCTCAAGAGGTGTGTTTCAGATTTGGCCCTTGCTTTCATCCTCAGTTTGGCGGATTCAGGTAAAAACACTGATTTTTGACAAACAAAAAAATACAGGCTAAAAGTTTTTAATGTAATTTTAATGCACTACAAGCAAATATTCCTCTACCTGAATTAGCAGAATTCATATACACTTAACAATAGTTAAATAAAAGCTTTCTTCTACCACATTGTATTTCCTTCTGCCTACTCATACTTCAAAATATTTTCTACTCCATGTACACTTGTTCCTTGTGTTTCAGGTTCACTGATTTGCTGTTAAAGGATGAAAGTGTTACAGCACTCAGCTTTAGTCATACATATCACAACTGGTTTGGTCTTTTCATCTTTTTATTAGAAACTGAATAGCTATTTCAAAGTCATTTTTGGTCACCATTAAAGGTTATTATCAGAGCTTAAATAGTGACAAACATAAATCTCTGGAGTGAGAACAAACAGCAACAACCAGCAGACAAACTTTAAACACATGAAAACAGAATTTCTGAGAGAACAGCAAAACTTACTCTGGGGAGGCTAAACCATTTCTCAAAGCTTCAGTATAGAACCAAACTGAAACAGACAAATACTACTTCTGTAATTTGCAAGAATCATCGTCCTTACCTATATACAGAGGTAATACATATATATATATTTGGGTATGTATATTTTTATATATATGTATATACATACACATCTCTCTCTATATTGAATATATATATTAAATGCTCTTACTCAACTCTCTGTACCTTTGGTATCTCATCCTATGACACTGGCAGCTTTTATGTCGTAACACTGAACTTCACATATAAGTGAGTTAGTATCCTAATAAAAACACGTTTCCCCTAGTTTCACAGCAGATACTGAGGACATGTTACAATTCCACCAGTACGATTGAAAGATTGTTTTCTTCTGCCTAACACTCAACACTGCCACGGATGGTAGAATCCTTTTTTCAAGCAGGCACAGTCTGATATAAAAACAAAAATAAGACAGCATTTCTATCACACTCTTAGTAATAAAAAACATTAATCTTAACTAATCCTCTCCAAGATGTTCTTCCTTCTCTGATTTTCTCAGGTGTGAGTGTTTAGACTTCTGTGCACGCACACATCATAAGAAAAGTATCTACAGAAAACTATAAACAGAAAATGAGATGAGAACAACTTACGAAAAAGTGACAGAGTGAACAGAAACTAATGAACAGTACTGAAGGTGACTGAAGGAGACAACGGGGAACCGAGAAAGAAGAGAGGTAAAAAGGAAGCAGGAAAGGCATGATTGTGATAAAAACTGAGACGAAATAATAAAATTAGAGGCAGAGCAGAAAAGATGTTTGGAAGGAAAAAGAATGCTTAAAAGATAGAATAAGTGTTAAAGAACGAGAAAGCTTGGTTACTTGGTGAGAAAGTCTTTATTGCTCATGGAATTCATCACTCTGACATAATCCACAGTGTGCTGCGCACACTGGAGAGCAGCACTGCACCTTTCCAACACAAGCTTTCCCACTGGTTCATCTGCCACTTGAGTTCATTTAACACTGCCAGTCACAGAGTTTCTTATCCAGCACATGATACCTTCAAATATTCTTTAAATACACGTAAGCATCTGTGCATTTAGTCAGTTCCTACAAACTTAACTGTTTAGAAGGCAACTTTTCTCAAGAAGCAATTCCCCAGCTTGTTGTCATCAACCTTTCCTCCACAACTCTGTTTCACTTATTTCATACTGAGTTATTTCTCCACCCTAGATTTTGTACTTGGATGCAGAAGCAGTTGCTGTGATTGGATGGTGTCTCAGTATAGCAAAGTCATCCATCTTGTATTATATATAGGACTTCCTATTACAAAGGAAAACAACACTAGAGGAAAACCAGACAGCAGAGGTGCACAAAAGTTTAGAAGCTACATTTATTAAGTTAGTGCTTGTTTTGAAAGGATAATCAAGCTCAAAAGCACAGCTCGGTCTTCTAAATGTAGCAAAATACGTCAGTAGCCTCATTTTAGTTACACTTACGGTATGAGCTGGTACCACCAGCTCTCTGCTCACTTACTGCTCTGCTTCTCACCTCCCTCTTCTCACTCCAGGTTTTATTCCTACCTCTGCTACTTTGTTGAAGGGAGTCTTACTTTTCCATTACATGATTTTTTTTCTTTATCCCCAAAGAAGTGCTTACACTGCCACATGACGCCACTTCTGCTACACGCCAATAGCGACACAGTTAAAAATCAAGAATTCTACTGGAACAGGGGTTAGCACCATTCACACTGAGTAAGTCGACAGTGGAAACCTAGTTGCAATCAATTCTGAAAACAAATAATGCAATAAAGCTCTGTCAGCACCAGGGAGGTTCCTCACCCCTTTTCTTTCACCTCTATCTGTACTGGAAAACTCACCACTGCAATGACCAAACTTCTAAGGAACATGAAGAATCTCACTGTTGGCGCATAGTCAACGGTTTCACTACCAAACATAAGATTATTGTTATACCTTTTCCTTGCCACAGGGTTAAGCACCCTACCAGTGCTGTGAATATGCACTGAACTTCCAGGAATTAACAATACTTAAGGTTATTAGAAGACAATGTCTATTGTTGCCTTCAATTTTAATTCACATTTCTGCTCACTGATCTTACCCAAGAATTCTTGGTTAAACAGAAGACGATGAGTACACCTTACGTTTACACACGAGATTTTGCATTTCTAACAAGACAAGCCTACATGCTGAAGTTCTCTCTCACAAACCTTGAAGTGGTGGGAGAACAAAACCCTGACAGAATCAGAATTTTAATGGTAGAAAGAGGTTTTGAAATGAGGAAGATTTATCCCACAAAAAGAGATAAGAAGGAATGGAACAAAATAAGGCACCTTTAAACCTACTGTTACGCAGAACAGGGGACCTACTTTGTACATTTAAAAATTACTTTGCTGTGTGTGCAGACTGTAACCTGTACTAGGGCTACTAAAACTGTCAATGCAATCTGCTCACAAATTTACATGAGGATCCATTTTTTAGCTTAAAAATTCTTCATCTTAACATAAAATGATTTAAATACAAGTGTTTGCATGCATATCAAACATTCACATATGGAAACATAAACAATTTGGTGGAGCAGGTTATGCTCTTCTTAGATTAGGTCTTTCTAAAGCACATCACCACAGAATAGCTTCCCTAAACAATGTATTCCAGTAAAAAATAAAACAAGTAGTGAACTAATGGATGATGCTTGCTGGGTGTTTTTCAACTCACCATGGAGCTGGTAAATCAACCTCACACAACAATGCACTTTTGTAGACATTTGTCATATACTGCAATGCCCATACTAAGACAACACATCTCAGCAGTTGGCAGCAATGCTATCAGCAAGAATTTGGCTACAGAAACAGCAATGATTCATCATGCATTCTAGACGCACTGTCAAAACAGCAAAACAACACACTGCTATTTTAATCCTTTAAAGGTAAAAAGTGTTCAAAAATATAAACTTGTTTTTAAACCCCAAGTGTGGAAGAAAATCCAAAGTTCTAAGAGCATATTTGGAAACGCATCTTTATTCACCTTTTTTTTCCTCAGACAGTAGAATACAAGTATTTAGTGAAAGTCTCAGATAATTACTTACCTCTCTACACTGTGATTTAAATGGCCATCTCAACATTCTAGAACAAATATTTCACAACAGCTAAATCAAAAATCACTGGTTTTAAAACTGTTTAACTAAATTGCATTCAATTTTAAAATTCTCTGTACCGGTGCAGACAAATTTTTATTAATTTATGTCTATACTGTAAACAGATGATTTACAAACTCACCCTCTCAACGAAAAGCCAAAATCTTCACAGCCAAAAGAATATCTGTGTCAACGCACTTATCTATAATTGTACCAATAGCACAGATATAAATGCCCCAATATCCACCATTAACACTGTTTCTCAGCTACCAGCATCAGAAAACTTGCAAATAGTGGTTGTAGGTCCTGTCAAAAGCTCCCAAGTGCTATTGATTTTTCTGATGAAAGCACTCTTTCTTCCTCAGAATGTTCCATTTAAACACAAATACAGGGAAATGTTGTCTCCTAAATTACAGTATTAATTTCTGCCCAATTTCAGTGTATATAATTACACTGAAATTTTACCAGTAACACCCTTCTACCATCACCTACTCAAAGACACTAAACATCTGTCTCTGCAAGTTCAAGAGGGCGTCATCGGAAAGCATTTCGGATCTGCTTTCCTTTGTCCCATTACGCAAACATACATAATGAACCCTTACCTTTTGGAAAACTACTTCATCCTGCTTTCTTTTCTTTTTGCCGCTTTTTCTGATCCTCTGGTTTATCTGAATCCATTTTGCGACCTGGAGCTCAAAACCATAGTGGTTTTTTTTAGGAAGAAGGTGCAACCTGAATGTAGCTATTCAGCATTAGCAAGAAGCTATAGACAGACTAAAGACTTTTTTCTTCCCCCATTGCTTCATTGCAAGTACGAAAAAATACTTTTCCGATCTAGAATAATATGTTCAGTTACTTGTGCACAGTCAAAGCTTGAGGTGATTTGTGTTCTCCACTTTCCACCTTTCAGTTTAAGGGTTTTTTTAACAAAAAGAACATGTTTGATGCTGGACTAAGCTGTCAAGTGGAAAAGTTATCCCTGCAGTGTGCAAAAACTCCCGGGAAAGCTTCTGTACTTTATCCCTTCTATTTCAAATGAGAGATTTATTGCCAACCACCCACTCAAATGTTTTTCCAAGCTACCAACACCAAATTTAGATGGTGGGCCGATATTATTTCATAAAGTAATAGCACCTCTCTGCTTTGGTTTTTTCCCCACATGCAAATATTTTTATTTCTAACACGTTCTAAAAGCAAAAGCGAGGCAGAGGCGTGAAAAGGATGTCATGTGAAAACTCTAGGAGCGGATTTGCACGGAAAAAAGCGGGAGACAACGCAAGAACAGAAAAAGGTTTTCTTCTCACCTCGCCGCTCACTTGCTGGACGAGCAGACATTCCTTCCAGGTCCTGCCCTCCTCCAGCAAAGGCTACATGGGAGAGAAAGAGCACGGTGACACGCTTCACGGAAAAACGCCGGAGCGCTTCGCTGCCGCGGGCCGCTACACTGGAGGCGGGCGGGAGCCCCTTGAAACGCGCTCCGCCCCGCCCCGCCCCGCCCCGCCCCGCCCGGTCCTCGCGTCCCCGGGGCTGCCCCG
>JAOXOE010031163.1:0-12226 GCA_028565055.1 Phoeniculus purpureus
AAGAGCCCAGCAGCACCCATCGGCAGATGGTCCCGGCGGTTCCGCAGGGGCGATGGAGAGGGATCAGGTGGCAGCCAGGAGCCGGCTGCTCCGCTGCTGTGGCACCGAGCAGAGGCCAGTACTTGCCTGGCGAGCTCGTGGCCGCAGCTCCCCGGCGGCCAACACTTCGTGGGTGCCAGCGGCCGTCGGGCATCTCCTGGGGCACCGGAAGACCCGAGGATGCTCCCGTGAGACCGGGAGCATCTCCCCCGAGAGCCTCGCTGGGCTGGATTTAGCCCTCCCTCCCTGCCTGCCCACCCCCAGGGCCAGCTCCTCGCCCCGTGCCAGGGCGCCAGCAGGGTCCCACCTCTCTCCGCAGCTGATGCTGGGCTGCTTCGGGCATCCTGCCGGGCTGGGCTCGGAGATGAGGGGAGGGGACGGAGCAGAACTGGCTGCCGGAGCCTCCCTGGTGGAGCTGCCAGCCCCGCTCTGTGCCGGCTGCTGCTCAGGTTCTGCTCTCAAGGCAAAGTGTTGCCTCATTGAGGTGGGAAGAGACCTCCCAGCTCCACCGGTCCAACCATCACCCCAACCCCACTGTGGCCACTAAACCCTCTCCCCCAGGGGCCACAGCGAGTCGGTGGTTGAACCCCTCCAGGGACAGCAACTCTCCCCCTTCCCTGGGCAGCCTGTTCCAACCCCTATTAGGGCAGAGGTTTCTCCTCAGGGCCACCCTGACCCTCCCCTGGGGCAGCTGGAGGCTGTTTTCTCTCATCCTGAGGACAAGACACCAACTCCCACCTCTCCCGTCAGGCAGCTGCAGACAGCAGCAGGGTCCCCCCTACCCATCATCCCAGCTGGGATCCTCTGGAGAAGGATGAGCCCAGCGGCTGAGGTCCCCGTCCCACAGCTCAGTGACCCTTTCCCTGACCCTTGGTGCTGCTCATCCCTGATTGCCAAGGTCCCTTGGCCCACCAGCACCCAAAGGTCTCCGTGCTGGGTGGGAGGGCTTCACCCCGGGGACAACCTTCAGCCCAGAGGATGGTTGCTCTTGGAACCTGAGGAGGATCCATTGGCAGGACCCAAGAGCTGGAGCCTGGTAGAGCCAACCAGCTCATGGGGAGGCTGAGATGGACCCCAAGGAGCAGGGGAGGATGAAACTGCAGCTAAAGGTCTCTTGGGAGGAGGGTGGCAGAGTAAGAAACCCAAGACCTTCCTCCTGCAACCCAAGGCAGGTCCTTCCCAGGTCTCAGAGGGAGCCTTTGGGAACCACTGTGGTCCCTGGGATTTCTCCATCTCCTCAAGATCTCCTCAGCTTCAAAAAGGAGATGGGAAGGAGGGAGGACAAGAGACCTCCTGACTTAGTCCTTCACTTCTGAGCTGCCCAACCTCTTGGCTGGCAGAAGCTGGGCTCCAGCTGGGTTTCCTAGCAGCAGGAGCCCACGAGCCTGCAGAAACCCTCTTGGTTCCTCTCATGATGATCCAGAAGAAGGAGGAGGCTGGGAGCCTCCATCCAACTTGTTCAAACCTCTCGATACTTCTGTGAAGTCAACGGATCCAGGTGGGTCCATGGTGCTGTTTCCATCCAAGGGGGTGAAGACCCCCCAGGATCATCCCACCAACGAGATTCAGGGGTCAGCTGGAGCCTTGGAAGGAGTTGGGGGGACCCCAGTCTGCTCTGGGTGCAGGACAGACCACAGTGAGGTCTGAAAAGGGATGGGAAGGGGCAGCGTTTGGTGGGACCTGAGGTGACAGAGCCAGCAGGGACCACACTGGGCAGAGGTTCTCGGGGAAAACCAGTAGCTGTAACCCTTGTGCTGCTGAAGCAGACCCAGCTGGCGGTTGGGAAACTCTCCTCCACATCTAAACAATGGGTGGGAGACCTCAGAGGAGACCCCCACCAGGCTGGAAAGACAGAGTCCATCACTGCTCCTACCACCAGCTGGCACCTTCATGCCCATCTCTCACAGTGCTGGGCTCCACCGTGATCCTGTAGCCACCCAGCTGCTGTTTCATGGCCAGATGCTCTCTGCTGGACCTGTGCCTGAGCCACCAGAGACCCCATGAGAGTCCCAGAGGTCACAGGTTGGACTTGATGGAGGTTGTAGGGTGGATGTTTGGACTTGATGGAGGTTGTAGGGTGGATGCTTGGACTTGATGGTCTTGAAGGACTTTTCCAAACCTTGATGACTTGATGAGTCTGTGGCTGATGACCTTAAAGGTGCCTTCCAAGCCCAGATGTCCTGTGGTCCCATCATTCTGTGTCCGTCAAACTTTGCCCAGACATCCACAAGCTCCTTCACCAGCTTCAGCCCGGTCTGGCTGTGACGTTTCAGGCAGAAGCTGATGATGCTCCAGCTACTAGACCAGGAGCAGGAGGCAGAGCTCTGGATGGACACTGGAGGAGCACCTAGGCAGCCTGAAGAGCTTCTGGCCCTGCGACACTAGAGCTCAAGAACTTTTTAGGACAGTAGAGCAGCACAAACTTGGGCTGCAAGAGGTGTGGGAACGTGGGTGGAGGTGGTTAAGTGAGGTCCACTCATACCCTGCTCATGCACAGGAGCACCCACCTCTGCCCCTTCATGTCCCCAGGGGCTGCCAGTAGGTACCAGGCTGAGGGAGCTGGGGCTGGGACAAGGGGTCTTGGTTCCAGCTCCGAGAGGGGAGGTTTGGATGAGATGGAGGGAGGGATGGAGAGAGGGATGCATGAGACACATGGATGGGTGGGAGCAGGGAGGGAAGAAGAAGGGAGAGACCTCAGGTTCTCTTCCTGAGGAGAGAAGGGAGATGGGGCTGTTCAGCTGGAGGAGATGAGGCTCTGGGGGGATCTTGGAGCACTTGGCAGGCTCTGCAGGGGCTCCAGGAGAGCTGCAGGGGGACTTCTCCTGGGGAAGCCACGGTTGGGACAAGGGCGCTGGGTTCCAGCTCCATGAGGGGAGGCTTGGATGAGATGGAGGGAGGGAGGGATGGATGGATGGAAGGATGGAGGGAAGGATAGAGGGATGGAGGGATGACACGGAGATGTCACCCCACACCCAGCAATCCAGGAGAACCCAGGGATCCTCATGGACACACCAACATCTACCGGGATGCTCAGAGGGCTAGAGCCCCTCTGCTCTGGCCACAGCCTGAGGGAGCTGGGGCTGTCCAGCTGCGGGGGGACCTTCCAGCAGCTGCCAGTCCCTGCAGGGGCTCCAGGAGAGCTGCAGAGGCCCTTTTCTGAGGGATCCAGTGCTGGGATGAGGGTTCCAGCTCCCAGAGGGGAGACTGGGCTGAGCTGGGAGGCAGGAATTGGTGTCTGGGAGGGGGCAGGTTGTGGCTCGTCCCTCAGCAGCGTTGAAGGGCCGGTTGGACGGTGGTGTGGGGAGAGGTGTCGCTGCCCCCCTGGCAGGGGGTTGATGGTTCTGAGCATCCTCCCAGCCCATCCCATCCCGGGGTTCCCTGCCCTGCCCAGCTCTCCCCGTGCCCTGGGCACCGCCGGCCCCCGCCGAGCCGCCGCCTTTGTCTCGGGGGCAGGTTTTGTGAGCGGGTCGGTGACAGACGGCCCCGGTGCTCCATCACCAGACAATCTGTCGTCGCCGCCGCCAGCTTTCACGAGGAGCCCCCTGTTTCCTTTCATCCTTCCCGGTGCCCTTCGCCTCTGCTCGGCCCCCATCCCCACGTGTTCCCGGGGCTTTGTTCCCCCCTCGGCCAGCCACCCCCCCCCCAAAAAAAAAGGAGCCAAATAGCGACAGAAGCTCCTGATCATAATATTGCTCTAATCGAGTCTGTCATAATCGGATCCAATCTAATTACGTCCCGATCCCTCTCTTCTCCTGACTCTCTCTATTGCCCGTCCATCTGTCCCTCTCTTCCCTTCCAGTCTTTGTGTCCATCCATCTGTTATCTCCGGGCCTTTCTCCCTTCCCATCCCCAGCTCCCTGGGCCCCTGCCCCATTCACGGGGCGGCCGCCCCGGTCCTTTCCTCCGGCGGCTCCCTCTCCAATCCATCTCTCTTAAAGGCCTCTCCATCAATCCATTTAGCGGCAGCTCCCTGCCTCCTCCAGCCCATCTGCTTCTCCCTTTGCCGCCGCTGCTGGCTGCGAGGTGCCAGAGATGCTGTTTTGTTCGTCTGTCCATCTTGATTAGCCCCGCAAACCTCCCCGCTAGAGCCCTGCTGGCACCGGGCAGCAGCCAACCCGACCCCACGGCCGGCACCGCAGCAGCAGCATCCTCCAGCCTCCTCCTTCCTCCCGCCTGAAGGAGCCTGGACGTGGACCGAGGGACCCCCCCCGGATCCCACAGTGATTGAGGCTGGAGCTCAGCCAGCCTCTCTGTCACCCCATCACACAGCCCAGGGCACTCAGGGTCACGGCCAGGCTGCCCTTCGACACCTGCAGGGATGGGGACTCCCCCACCGCTCTGGGCAGCCCAGTCCAGGCTCTGATCCCCCTTGCTGGGAGGAAGGGCTTCCTGACATCCAACCTGACCCTCTGCATGCAGCCCTACAGACCCCACAGAACTCTATAGACCCCAGAGAGCCTTATAGACCCCATAGAGCCCTACAGACCCCCACAGAGCTTTACAGAGCCCTATGGACCCCACAGAGCCCTACAGACCCCCCCAGAACTCTATAGACCCCATAGAGCCTTACAGACCCCCCCCGAACTCTATAGACCCCATAGAGCCTTACAGACCCCCCTAGAACTCTATAGACCCCATAGAGCCTTACAGACCCCCCCAGAACTCTATAGACCCCATAGAGCCTTACAGAACCCCCTAGAACTCTATAGACCCCATAGAGCCTTACAGACCTGCACAGAGACCCCACAGAGCCCTATAGACACCCATAGAGCCCTATAGACCCCATAGTGCTTCCTAGCACCCAGCCTGGCCCTCCCCTGGCAGCCTCAGGCTCTGCCCTCTCATCCTGGCGCGGGGTCGCTGAGAGAAGGACCCAGCCCCAACCTGACTGCAACCTCCCTTCAGTGAGCTGGAGAGAGGGAGAAGGTGCCCCCTGAGTCTCCCCTTCTCCAGGTTGAACCCCACCAGCTCCCTCAGCCTCTCCCCATCAGCCCTTCCCCAGCCTTGTTGCTCCTCTGGCCCCGCTGCAGCCCCTCTATCTCTTTCTCGAAGGGAGGCAGCGATGCAGGGGGACACCGAGGGCTGGGACCGGGATCACAGAGCCATCAAGGTTGGGAAGGACCTCTGAGATCATCAAGTCAAGCCTTCAATCAACCCAACACCTCCAGGACCACCAGCTCATGTCCCAGGACACCACATCCTCTCACCTCCTGAACCCCTCCAGGCTTGGGGGCTCCACCACTGTCCCTGGGCAACCTGTTCCAGTGGCCACTGGTCTCCCTAAACCAGCCTCCTTTGGCTCCAACCCTGGTTTCCTTCCCGGAGGTCGCAGGGAGCAGGGCGGATGGTCGGCAGATGCCGTGCGGGAGGATGAGGCTGAGCAGAGCTGGGCAGCCCCCCAGCGTGGGAAGTGGGTGCCTAGGGCTCAGGTTTGGGGTGTGGGAGTCACTCCAGGCTGCTCCCAACAGCAGTGACGGTGGGTGCTGGTCTCCAGCAGAGCTGGACGCTGGGTGTAATCCAGTCTGGCAGTGGCCACGCTCCCATTTGTTGTGGTCAGAGCCTGGCTCCAAACACATGTTGAGCTCAGATGCCCGCTGGGTGCTAGCCAAGGGCCAGTGCTCTCACAGTTATCCTGAGTGATGCTGCCTTTGGTGCTTTGGCTGGTGCTGGAGACCCTCCTCAGTGCTGCAGGACCCGGAAACCAGTCACCAGCCACCGTGGCAACTGGACTGCTGGAGAGGACCTGTAGGACACTGCACTGGGGCTCTGGGTCTGACGGGTTCTGCCTGTTTTCAGAGAGTCTCCTCCTTTGCTGTCCAACTCCTCACAGAGCCATGGGATGGGCTGGGAGGGAGCTCAGAGCTCCCCCAGTGCCAACACCTCTCCCTCTTCCCACCCCAGGGTGCCCCCCAGCCCCATCCAACCAGCCCTTCAGCACTGCCAGGGATCAGGGAGCAGCCACAGCCTCCCTGGGCAACCTGGGCCAGGGCCTCAGCCCCCTCCCAGACACCAATTCCTGCCTCCCAACTCAGCCCAGTCTCCCCTCTGGGAGCTGGAACCCTCGTCCCAGCACTAGATCCCTCAGGAAAAGGTCCCTTGCAGCTCTCCTGGAGCCCCTGCAGGGACTGGTAGCAGCTGGAAGATTCCCCCTGCAGCCTCCTCCTCTGCAGCTGGGCAGCCCCAGCTCCCTCAGGCTGTGGCCAGAGCAGAGGGGCTCCAGCCCTCTGAGCATCCTGGTGGATGCTGGTGTGTCCATGAGGTTCTCCTGGATTGCTGGGTGTGGGGTGACATCCCCGTGTCATCCATCCGTCCCTCCATCCACCCATCTCTCCATCCTTCCATCCAACCATCTCTCCATCCCTTCATCTCTCCACCCATCCCTCCATCCTTCCCTCCATCCTTCCATCCATCTCATCCAAGCCTCCCCTCATGGAGCTGGAACCCAGCGTCCTTGTCCCAGCCGTGGCTCCCCCAGGAGAAGTCCCCCTGCAGCTCTCCTGGAGCCCCTGCAGAGCCTGCCAAGTGCTCCAAGATGCCCCCAGAGCCTCGTCTCCTCCCAGCTCCCTTCTCTCCTCAGGGTCTCTCCCTTCTTTTCCCCTCCCTGCTCCCAGCCTTTGTGCTGGGTATTAATTAACTTCCCTTCCTCTTAATATTCCGGAGCCATCAAGTTCCCAGGAGCTGGGGAAGGGGTTGGGGGGGGTCAGCACTAAGAAAACCCAGATTTCTTCCCCTGTCCCCTCCTCTCACTGACGGTCACCCCCCATCTGCCTCCCCCTCCGGGCACTGGGGCAGCTGCAAACCCTCCTCCCCGGGCTCAGCCCCAGCCTTTGGCCCCCAGGGAGGCAGCTGAGTTCAGGGGGTCAAGGCTGCTGGTGGCATCTTCCCCTCGTCCCTGGCAGAGCTGGGAGGGGAGGGTGAGGGAGGGGAGAAGGGGAATTAGGGCTGCAAATTATGGGATGGGAGGGAAAGAAGGGGGGCCCTGCCTGTGCCAGCTGCCCTCATCAGAGATTGGAGCCAGGAGGTGCCCAGCAAAGTCAAACTGGGACGATGGTGGAGCTGGAGGTGGTTTGGGGGGGGTCCCAGAGCCAACTCTAGGCTGTTGGGTTATTGGGAAGGATAAGGATGAGGACCTGGAGATGAACCAGGGGGTGCCCAGGGGGACAAGAAGGCCAAAGGGCATCCTGGCTGCTGTCAGCACCAGTGTGGCCAGGGGGAGCAGGGCAGGGATTGGACCCCTGGACTGGACTGGGGGCACTGGGGTTAGGTTTGGGGTCCCTCAGTGCCAGAAAGGCATTGAGGGGCTGGAGTGTGGCCAGAGAAGGGGCTGGAGAGCAGGGAGAAGTGGCTGGAGAAGAGGGAGAAGGGGCTCGAGAAGAGGGAGAAGGGGCTGGAGAACAAGGAGAAGGGGCTGGAGAACGAGGAGAAGGGGCTGGAGAACGAGGAGAAGGGGCTGGAGAACTTCTGAGGAGCAACTGAGAGAACTGGGGGTTTAACTGGAGCAAAGGAGGCTCTGGGGAGCTCTTGCTCTCTGCAGCTCTCTGAAGTTCAGGAGGTTGGAGCGAGCTGGGGGTCGGTCTCTTCTCCCCCAGGATGAGAAGAAGCAGCCCCAAGTCACCCCTGGGGAGGGTGAGGTTGCCCCTAAGGAGCAGTTTCTGCCTCCAGAGGGATCCCCAAGCCTGGCCTAGGCTGCCCAGGGCAGGGAGGGGAGTCCCCATCCCTGGAGGGACCTCCAAGCGCTGGAGCTGTGAGGTGAGGGCTGGGGGTCAGGGGAGCCCTGGCAGTGCTGGGACTCCCAGGAGGAGCTCGAGGGGCTTCTCAGCAAACTGAGGCAGAACCCCCTGGGTTCCTAGCCCTGGCTCAGCACTTCCTCCTCAGGAGATCCAGCAGCAGGCAGCGACTTCTTTCTCTTTACACCCAACAGAGATGGTTCCAGCACCTGAGTGACCTCCTCCACTTCTCTCCTGCCAGCACCCAGCCCTGGGAGGTGGCAGCAACCTGGCACAGAGCCGCAGCTTTCACCTTTGAGAGGCAGAGCAGGGTGTGAGGAGCAGCAGCCTGGCACCAGCCCCTGGGAGCAGCTGCCCCAGGGCTTGGCAGCATCCCCAACCAAGCTGCTTATGGTGAGGAGCACTTTGGCAAGAGCAGCTCAAAGTTGCATCACTCCGAGCTGGGAACTGCACAACTTCCCTCTCCTGGGCTCCGTCTCTCTCTCGAGGATGAACTTGCTCCTGGCTGAGCTGCTTTCTCCTGCTCCTCAGTTGGTTGAGTTTGCAGAACATCCCCCCCTCTCCCCCACAACTAAACCAGCAGCACTAACCTGGTGGCTTGGAGATGCTATATGGGACCTCGGGGAACCTCAAAGCTCTCCAGCACCTAGGAGCAGCAGGAAGAACTGGTTAGACCGGGGGTGATGTAAAACAACCTCTGAAAGCAGCAGCTCTGGAAGGAAGTCAAAGCGGCCGCTGCTTTGGGAGCAACAAGGGAGGGTCTGGAGAGCTTCGAGGGAGACTTTTCCCAGCAGTTGAGCTCAGAGCTGAGGAGAGATGGGGACCTTGGTCAGCCAAACCCTCCCTCTCTCCGTGGTGAGGATTGACAGGAGACATCAGTGAGAGGGAGAGACCAGCCCTGTGTCCCCCGGGTGTCCCAGCTGGATGATGTCCTCCTGGACCAGCTCTGGCAGGAGGCAGCCAGGGTCACTGTGCTGGGACCAGGCAGAGCCAGGAAGGTGCTGGTTGCCTCCTAAACGTTTTGCATGAATTTCCCAGGCAGACTGAGCCAGGAAAACAGAGGGGGACTCCCCTGGAGTCCTGTGGCCGCTTCGGGAAGCCCCAGGAGCAGAAGGAGCTGGAGCTGGTCCAGAGGAGGCCACGAGGATGCTCAGAGGGCTGGATGCTCTGGGGACACCCCGAGGGAGCTGGGGCTGTTCAGCTGCAGAGGAGAAGGCTCCATGGGGACCCTACAGAGACCTACCAAACCCTGGAAGGGGTCTGTGAGGAGGCTGGAGAAGACCTGGAGCCCCCAGGGCTGAGGGGCACCCTGGGGTGGGGAGAGGTGTTGCTACCCCTGGCAGTGGGTTGGCACCGGAACTCCCAGCCCAGCCCAGCCTGGGGTTCTGTGAAATGGGCTGTGATTGGGGGAACAATCAGTCTGCCCCAAAGGCAGCTCTGCTCCATCACCCAGCACAAGCAGAGCCCCTCCACGGCGGTTCAGACGATGCCTGGCAGCTCCTCACCACTGCCCGCACCGCTGTTTCTATCGCAACGACAAAAACACCCCCCCCCCCCCGACTCCTTTCCACTCTAATGTACTGCGAAGGCACTTAATTCCCCGTTGCTTATTAGCATTAGGGATGCTCTAATTAATGCTCTGCATCTCAGGGGTGATGGGGAAGGGGGTGTCAGGGGACTTCTTAACTCGAGGACAGCTGAGGCCACGTCAGGGTGGAACAGGGGTTGGGGGGGACAACCCAGCCCTCTGCCAATGGGGGACAAAGGGCATCGCAGGAGGCTGTTGGGGTTTACCTCTGCTGCAGGTAACAGGACTGGGGGTGGTGAGGAGATGAAGGCTGGGAGAGAGTGGCCAAGACTTGAGTGCCAGCTTCAAGCAGCAGCCAGCAGCTCCCTCGAGGGCAGCAGTGCTGCAGCCAAACACCAAGGCAGCGAAGGCTTCCGTGGTCCCAGTGGAGGGCAGGGAACACTCCCAGCTTCACCATCAGCTCTTTGTTCGAGGATGAGGAGTGGGACTCGATGGCTGAATGAGTCACTGAGATCCCCTCCGTCCCAGTCGATGTCCTGGAGGGGGATGAAGGGGAAGCCGAGACCTCCTGGCGGGGTCTTGCTTTGTGCTAAGCTGGGATTTCAGTCTCCCCAACACAGAAAGTGGCTCCTTGCGGCAGTGGTTTGCAGAACACCTTCGTGTTTTGAGCATCTTCCACCCCAGGGTCTCCAGAGGAGTCTCTCGCCACTGTGGGCACTGGGGGGATGCCCTCGCTGTGAGGGGAAGGGCCAGGGAAATCTGGGGACTGGGAGTTGCTCTGGTAGCTCATTTCATTCTCCAATGGATCTCAGAGTCCTTTTGCTTCCCCACCTGCCTTTCATCTGCTGCCCAGGCTCAGATCCCCTGAAGAGCCCCATCAGCAGGAGCCCCATCCCCAGCAGCCAGCTGAGCCAAGCCTGGGCAGTGACCCCAGCAGAGCAGCACGAGAAAGGCTAGAAATGCCAGTGGCTTCTGTCTTCCCCTTCTTCCTTCTCCCTTGCCTTCCCTCTTCTTCCCCTTCTCTCATTTCCTTTCCCCTTCCCCTTCTATTCTTTCCTCTTCTTCCCCTTCTCATTCTCCTTCTCCCCTTCCCCCCTCTTCCCTTCCTTTCTTCCCTTTCCTTTTCCCTTCTTCCCTTTCCCCTTCTCTGCTTTCTCCTTCCCTTCTCCCCTTCTCTCCTTCCCTCTCCCCTTTTCCCTCTCCCATCTCTTCCCTTCCCTTTCCTCCTGCCTGCTGGCTGAGGGATGGGGAGCCGAGGGATGGGGAGCTGAGGGGTGCCTGCTGGGCTGTCAGTCCAGCCAGGACCCAGAGTGTTGGCAGCAGGAGGGGAAAATGCGTCTGGGCTGCAGCTCCTGCCAGCCTGGCCCCCTCGATTCTCCCCTCGTGCTGTCAGCCCCTGATAGGAGGGTTTGCTCATCCCACTGCCCACAGGGGAGACCTGTTGGCCATCCAAGGAGGGAGGCAGCTGCTTGTTCCCTGTCGCCAGAGAGCAGCTTTGGAACAAAAAGCTGGGAGGGGGGTGGAAAAATGGGGCTGGGGATCAAAAAAAACTGGGCTGGGGATGAAAAAAGGGGGCTGGGAGTGAAAAAAAAGGGGCTGGGGATAAAGGAAAAGGGGCTCAGGATGAAAAAGAAGGGTCTGGGGATGAAAAAAGAGGGCTGAGAGTGGAAAAAAAGGGGTTGGGGATGAAAAGGAAGGGGCTGGGGATCAAAAGAAGGGGGGTTGGGATGAAAAAAAGAGGAGCTGGAGATGAAGGAAAAGGGGCTGGGGAGTGGTCCAAGGGTTATTTTGTGTTTGTGGGGAGGGAGAAATGAAGGAGGTAAAACAAATCTCCCAAGCAGAAGCCTTCAAGGTTGGGAAAAGAAATGGAGAAGGGCCAAATCCAAGGGTAGAATCTGGATTTGGAAGATGGGGGGAGAGAGAGAGAGGAGAGAGAGGGAGAAGAGGTGGGAGAGAGAGAGAGAGGGAGAGAGAGAGGACAGAGAGGGCAGGAGGGGGTTTCATTTTAAAAGGATTGAGAAGGCTGAGTCGATGAATTCTGGGCCCTGAATGAAACCCCGGAGATGATGATAAATGAATAGGATCAACTTACAGAAGGAGAAAGATAGGAGAGAGAGATTCTCCCAAGCCCTCAGCTGGAGGACAGGGTCTCTCGAGCTTCTCCAACTCCCCCCCCGATGCTCAGGAACAGGCTACAGGGATAAATGTCATGGGGTGGGAGGAGGGAAGTGTTTTTGTTTGGATCAAACTGGGTTAGCAGATTGTCCCCCAATCTGTACCGATGCTTCTCAATGCTCCTTCCCAGGTGAAGGAGTCTGCACTGACTGTCGGTGAACCTCATTAAATTCCTCTCAGCCCACCCCTCCAGTCTGTCTAGGTCTCCCTGAAAGGCTGCAGAGACATCAGGTGAACCCACCAGAGCTCCCAGCACTCAGTGTCAGCAACAAACTGGCTGAGGAGATGCTCTGTCCCATCATCAAGATCATTAATATCAAACCAAACGACACCAACCCTTGGGTTTTCAGCTCAAAAATCACCATGGAACTGCTTTTGGTTCCTCAGAGCAACGAGGCAACAGGTTAGTTTGGAAGAGGAGAAGTTTTCTTGTGAATGAAACCCAACTATTTATATATTTACACCCCCCTCCCCCTGAAAATATTGCACCATTAAAAAAACCCACCCCAACAACAGAAGAGAACGTTTACACCTAATCCTGTTCAAACAACCCCTCTGTTCCCACACAGGGAGGGCCAACGAGTTCCCAGCTGTGCTCAGGATCCCAGGAATTCTGCTGGTTCAGGAGCATCCCAAAGGGAAAAAGGCCCCTTTTACCCTCCCTTCATTTAGGGGCTGTTCCCAGCACAGTGGTGTCTCTGGTGCTCATGCTCAGGACCGCCCCCCTCACTCAGGATACCCACCCCCACCCCCCAAA
>JAOXOE010031164.1:0-12226 GCA_028565055.1 Phoeniculus purpureus
TGCCTCAACACAAGGGGGAACTTCTTTACTGTGAGGGTCACAGAGCACTGGAACAGGCTCCCCAGGGGGGTTGTGGAATCTCCTTCTCTGGGGACTTTCAAGGCTCACCTGGATATGTTCCTCTGTGATCTGTGTTAGATAGTTTTGTCCTGCTCTGGCAGGGTGGTTGGACTCGATGATCCATTTGATCCCTAACATCCTCTGATCCTATGATCCTATGAACTTGAACTTTTCCTTCATGAAAGCACAAATCTGTACATCTGAAAAGTCTGGTGATCTTCAAACTGCAGCACAGACTAAGAACCTTCCAGCTGGATCTTAACATACAGTCTCATTCTCTTGTAAAATGCTGAAGTAATCCTTGGTTCTATCATAGGATTTCTACTGAAAAATCGAGCCTCGATTTATTGTACTTTTACTGCTGACAGCAATAGTCCATTGAAGGAGCAGTGAAAGCAGAGCAAGACAGTGGCTTTACTCTGTCTTCCTGGCTAGTTTCCCACATAAGCAAGGCAGTCACTGCTATTGTAATGCAGATGGCAGAAGGCAAGGCACACACTGGAGCTGAATCGACTGAGAATGAACTGCACCCTGAAACAGATTTTCAGCTTTAAAAATAAATTTGGGCATAGAATTAGCTTTTAATGCTTCTGAGAGATCAGCACCCAATCAAACAAAGAACTACAGAAGTGCAGTTTTTCATTAAAAAAAAAAAAAATTGGAAAGGCTTTTATGCAATACCTAGATTTTGGAAAATTTATTTTTTTTTTTTAAGGGAGGAGGAAGTGGGACAGTAGAAAGCTTAAATAACGAAGTTTGAGTCTCCTTTAACTGCAGTTCCAAACAGAACTCTGTGACCAGAAGACTTTAAAGTAAATGGACTGTAATGATTTTGATATATAATCCACTTAGAGAAATGTCCTGAGACTCTTAAGTGATTGCCAGCTCTGTGAGGAATAAATTTACTGACTTCAGGGGAATTATTCTTTATTTGCACCAGTCTAACAGGAAATATAATTGCCCTCAAATGATGCTAAAATAAGAATATTGAATAATGAATGACTTCTTTTCAGCCTTCTGTTTTTTCAACTAAACAATCCAACAGTAAAAATTGCTCATAATATGTGTCCTTCTGATTCTTGAGATTTTTCATAATCTTTTAAAAAACCCCAAACAATTAACCAAGAAGATCTCAGGATTAGACTGTTTTTTACTCAGAATGCTCTAATATCCCATTGTTTAAAAGTTTATTAAAAAAGAAAGTGGATAAACTAAATTCTTACTGAAAAAGCATTCAGAGAATACCTCTGTATTTCACTCCTGTACAGCTAACTTCCTAAACATCAAATCAGTGAAGTCCCTTAATCTTGGACAGATAATTACTAGACACAATCAGTTTATTTTCGTAAAAAACACGGTGAAATTCTATTTGTCTTTCTATTAGACACATAATGCCTCATAGTGGCTTTTTGTCACATTCACCCCTTACTAATAAAATCCTGAGTGACCGCAGAACCACCGGAAGCCAGTAAAAGTGCAATGCCAGCACAGGTTATTTTCAGCCTCTGTATTGATACACAAGTCAATATACCGCTGAGGTTTATAGTTCTGAAACATGAAGAAAACTCATACACTTCATGTAACCAGCTGCTGATACTGTAGACATGGATTTTTGTATTTGTACTGGTTTCAGATGGGATAGAGTTGATCGTCCCCATGACATCTCTCACGGGGTGCTGTGTTTGTGGTGGTAGCTGCAAAAGCGTTGACAACACACCAGTGTTTTGGTTACTGCTGGGGAGTGCTCACACAGCAACACGACTGTGGGGGGTTTTTTCATTTCCTAAAGTTCTCCCCAGCTGAGGAGGGTTTAGAGATGGGCCAGGCCAGCTAACTCAAACTGACTTAAGGGGTAGTCCATACCATATGATGTCAGCCCAGATATAAAAACAAGAGGAGAGAAGGAAGAGAGGCATTAAGAGACACCATTTTGTGCTCCAGAGCAATTGCTGTGTAAGTTGGGCTCTGCTTCCTAGCATGGTAGCTAAACAACTTCTACTGATGGAAAGTAGAGAATAATCTTTATTACTTGCCTTTGCTTCTGTACAGAGCTCTTGCTTTTCTGCTTTATTAAATTGGCTTTGTCCCTACCTGCTAGCCTCTCATTATAGCTTTCTCTTTCCTGTCTCTCTAAGAAGGTGGAGTGTGAGTTTGGTGGACACCTGGTCCCTAGAGAGGGCCAAAACATCAGAATATTTTTCGATCTTATGCTACGTCTCAGTATAAAAGGATTTAAGACATTAATGGCAATAGAAAAATCTGTTATTATATGTCTTTAAGTGATAAGGATTAACAAAAAAATAAAGGACCTTCTAGGCTCCATAATAAATGAAAGAAACAATTTGATGCAATGAATCTGAGACTTATGGTCTTGGATTCCTAATTTCAGTTTGTCATCTACGCTTGCTTAGAAGCAAAGAGTTGTTGTTTTATGTTATTTTCTGCAGGAAGATGTGTTATCCTGCAGAAAGGCACCTTCTGAGGAAGGTGGAAGGCCCTTATGAGTGTTTATCCCACTCTCTCTCTCACTCTGCTGTTCCTTAGGTCACCCATACTACTTGTACCAGTGCAGGCTCAGGAGCACTACTAAACATGGGGATGAGTAGTTCACAGAGGCCATTAGCATTCCTAGCTTTTCCAGGGACCTTCTGTGGCAACCACGACCTGCTAACAAGCAATGAGTATGTTTTGTGGGGAAAAAAGTGCTTAGCTGAGTGCATATTCTTTCACTGTGATTAGTAAGAAAAGGTTTTCATTTTGTTTTTCTTCATGATATTTAAAGACTAGGTAAGTCTGAATAAAAGGTTATGTAAGGAAATACAGTACCAAATTGAGTATCACAGTAGTTATGCTTTTGTGCAGGAGATCTATTGAACTTCTCTAATGTTTCCTAAACAAAACTCAATAGAAAACAAAAAACTATCTTTTAAAATGCAAGTTTTTCTCCTCATCATATTTTTGTGCTAAATGCATCTGGAGTTTTTCTCCTAATTCTTCAGTCAAGTATGTGGTAGTTCTGGTAAAGAAAAATTCAGATCAAATTTTTCACTGTACAAGTGTCCTTGACATTAGAATTGGTCAAGATACCATGTCAGACACAAAAAGACTCTAACTACAGGTATTATTTTTACATATAGGGATAAAACCTACTTCTAAACGTAATTATTAAAGATTCTTCAAGCTCTGTTCAAAAAAATCAATTGACAGCAGAACCGTGCAATGACTTTACAGATGAAGGTCTACGTCCAAGGAGAGAAAAGTAAGGCAAAAGAATTTTGCTTTCTAAATGCACTACTTTTTGGAATAAGAATTCCATATGGATATCTCCATTACTTTCTAGTTCGTGATAAGGGGCACAACAATTGATGATTCAGAAATAGAATATGAACGGATTACCTGAGATAAGTTACCTGAAGCTGGGAGCTGTAGCAATGAAAAAAAATCAGTAGTTCTTGCCTATGAAAAGAAGACACAGTGAGACTGGTCTTTTGCAATGGGAAACTGAAAAAGCTATTGTGATGGGTTAGGTCTTAGGACCCAAAAGAACTGATGTGTCTCCCGAACCACTCCCCTCTGTGTCCCGCAATGGGAACAGACATGCGGGTAGAGTGCCGGAGGGACTCTAGTACCAGAGGGACAATTTGGAAAGGGTGGGGGTGAGCAGTTCCTGGTCAGCCGTAGAGGAGAGAGCCTGCCTGGCTCTGTAGTGCTGGTTAAATTTTTATCAACTGTTGGTGGTAGATCGGGAGGAGATTTCACACTTGAGATTTTGCCTTAAACAGGTTCTAAGTGCAGTTCCATTTCTGTCGAAGGGGAAGAGGGTTGCAGAGGTCTGGTTGCATGGCTGAGGGGGATTGGTTACGTGGCTGCCAAGTGACTGCCTGCAGAGCACATTCTCGGTCACCAAACACCAGGCACATGTGGGGGAAAGGTGTGCAACACTTTTCCTTCATCCCCCCTCTTCCAGCTCGGAGCAGGTGCGGAAGCAGTCAGGTGGGCAGCCTGTTGCTGCCATCCCATGGCAATTGCCTCCTGCCGAGTGGAGGCCAGAACTACATCCAATTGCCTTTCCTACATAGCTCTTTCCTTACACCATTCTCTAAATTTCTCTTTCCTTTATTATAAAGGAGGGGGGGGATTGGTTTTTTTTTCTAATTTGTTTATATTCCCTTCCTGTATTGGTGGGACGGGAATCTAACAGCCTGTTCTGGAAGGCAGCTATATCAATAAAATTTGTT
Organism: Phoeniculus purpureus; assembly: GCA_028565055.1. Classification (NCBI taxonomy): domain Eukaryota; kingdom Metazoa; phylum Chordata; class Aves; order Bucerotiformes; family Phoeniculidae; genus Phoeniculus; species Phoeniculus purpureus. The sequence goes on from JAOXOE010031164.1 coordinate 4,299, forward strand.
ATCCAGAGTATAGAAAGCTTGGTTCACCAAAACTGAAAGTTCATGATTCAAAGGGCAATCATTTATGTCACATAAAACTTAATATGTTAAAATGCATTTATTAAAACAATTATTCAAAACAATTTATTGAAGAGCTGCAAGAATCTATGCAATATTTACTTAAGAAAATACCACCAGAATCCCCAAATGCATAATAAACTGATTTTTCAGAAGTTTACTTCAGCTTATTTTATTCTAGTTGTAGCCACTTGAATTAAGATTTATTTGATCATTACAAACAAGCTTTCTTGGTGGATAAAACAAAAAATATTGAATGTTTGACATTTTATTTCTAGAACAGCATTTCCTGCTCTTTGTCTGCAGATGGAAGCAAATACTCATTTTTAGCATCATACTTCTGGGATGCTGTTAACCATCATAGATTTTATTAAGAAAATGACAGTAGTAAATACGCTTCAAACACATTCAAAATTGTATTAATTTAATGAATTTAATGCATTTTCCTCTAAAAAAGTAAAACAAGTGGACATCATATGCAGCAGTAAATGTAGGTGTGTGGCTTTGTAGGAGAAAAATTCATAAGGCTTTGCTTGAAGACAGAAACTGAAAACCCAGTATTGAAGCTGATGAAAATTTGTTTTCGGATCACAGTTCCAGTATTTATTCTCTTTGCTGTCTTTGTTATTTCTGTATCTAGAGATGTCACACAGAATCACTTTTGATAATAAACCTGTTCTAAGAGGTACCATAAAAAATAACATAGAGATCCTACTGTGCAGGTTCATAGAAGAGCAATCATAGAATCACAGAACATTAGGGATTGGAAGGGACCTCGAAAGATCATCTAGTCCAATCCCCATGCCAGAGCAGGACCACCTAGATGAAGAGTATTTATGAAAATTTTGAGACACTTCTGCTCTTAACAAAGAATTTTTCTTGCATGGAGATTGAATTTTAGTGCATCTGCTAAAACATACATATAATTTTAAATGCAAATTCTGAAGTCTAAAAACATGCAAAGCTCCAGTTAGAGTTAAAATTTATCTGACAGATAATTCATAGAAGTTTGTTTAGTTTTTTTCAGTTGAGGGACGATATTAGCCTCAGTTGTGTGTCTGTTGCAAAAGTTAAGGAAGATACTCGACTCATATACATAGGCACGATTTTTTGCTTAGTAAGTAAGGTTTTGTGGGATATACCTTTGTCCTGCCTGCCACGTTGATGCTAAGTGTTTGTATCTGTTGACGTAAATGTTGCTGTGAAATACAATTAGCTTAGTGGTTAGAGTAACTACGTATAGGCCATCTATAAATTATCATGGCATTATAATTGCAACATCAACTTAAAACCATCAGTAACCTTCCCAGGAACAAAGTAGAGTCATGATGTTTTAAGACACAATTGGTCAATCTGTGCCATGGAATGTTGGACCACTTGATCTTATGAAGTCCTTTCCAACCTGAGCTGTTCTACAATTCTGTGAACATCAATATGTGAAAGCAAAAACCATTTTTTATTTAGTTTGTGGGTGTCTGTTTTAGGTTCTGTTTCCACAGATCTGTCTTATCACCCTAACTGAGATCTGATCCCGTTCTGTCACAAAAACATCAAAGGAATGCGCATTAAAACTGGAGTGGGAAAATCTTCTATAACACAAATTCTTGACTTGGACTTGACACTTTCAGAGCTTCCCATATATTATTGGGTTATATTAAGACATATTATTTTAAAATCGTCTGCTCTAGAGAAATTTAAGGTGGTGAACTCTGCTGGTCTGTTGTTGCCTAAAAATCACTACGAAATAGTTCCTTCATGCAGATTACTATCAAAAGCTTTATTGTACCTCAGTCATCTTGCTTTTCTTTTTTTTTTTATTTAGAAAACTTATTTTCCTCTACGAAAACCTGGATTACATAATTTGATAAAATGATAGACTTTACCTTGTATTCAGGTGGGTTGTGTATCTTTCAATTGCACACATTCCTTTCAAGACCATTTATTACTCCTTATTTATGGCTAAAAACAAAAAAAATTTGCTCCAACTTAGTTTTCTTTATAGCTGTTTGTGTGATTTTTTTTAAAATGCACTCATTCCAGAGGCTTTGCATTCCTACTAAAAATTGAGAGACCCCACACCAAAACACAGAAAAAATTATTCCAGATCATACAACATTAAACTACATACTGTTTTATGCTTTCTTAGTCCTGTGAATGTTGTGCATGAGAAAATACACATCATGTATAATAATAATCTACATGAGTAAAGAATCCTTTCCTGGGCTAGATGACTTTTTAAACTGCCTGTGTTCCAGTCTCCTGAAAAATTTCAATGTCTACATAGTTTTCTGGTGGGGTTTTCAGGAACAAACCACAAAACCTTTCATAATTTTTCATTTTATATAATGCATAGAAGCCCATTCACTTTCAAAATACCCAGAAGCACAAAGCTCACAAAAAACCCCCCAAAAGAATGTGTCTTATCTCAGGCAGTAGAGTGGCTTAAAACTAAGAGTCAAATACAATTCATGGCTTCAGTCATGTTAGATCAACATAATCAAGAATTCATTTTGCTGTGGCTCTCCCATAGCTAATGATTGTCTCAGTCTTTATAAACTACACATCAAAACCTTTTATTGGAAAAATCAATGGTAGTGATGGTGGAATATTTGTTTTAAATAATTTATTTCTAGTCTTTAGACAGCATAGAGTTTCTGAGAAAAAAAGAAGTAATGTAAAATCTTACCCAAGCCTAACAAGACACACTAAGAATGCTTTATCTCCCTCTAATATAGTTGCTCTGACCTTAAATAATGTGTTCTAAAATAACTTGAAAAGTTCTCTCTAACCTTTCAGCCAACACTGCAAAAAGGAGCCCAAAAATTCATATGCAGATTCCATAGCATAGCGGCATTTCAAGATAAAATGAAATTGAAAAAGTTCAGAGGTCAGGAAAATTTGAATTGCAGATACTAACAGCTTTTTGCACTGGTAAACTTAAGATCAAGCATTTAGGAGTTCATGTTTTGCAGTTGATAAGACCACTTTGGCTAGTGTGTCTCACTGTCATGTTACTCTGTACAGTAAAAATTAATTTTTCTTAGCTCAGAAATGAGTAAGAAGGGAAAGCAAAATATGTCATCCTAGTTTCATGCCTTATTTTCTGATATGTAGACAATAAGAGCAGTCAGAGGGCTATTGAATAATTGTAATATACTTGTAATATACCAAATCTAGAGTGAAAAGCCAAGAGGTTGAGGAAATAAAAATTGAGACATAGTATTTGATCATGTGGCAATCATTGCTTGTATCTAGTGATGAATTTTTACAGTTCAGAATAAAGTCCTAAGATGCCTTCAAATCTCTTTTTGTTTGCATTTATCACAGAGACAGGAAATTCAGATGAGTTGCAATAAACAGTGATTCTAAAAGAACTTCAAATTGATGATATATTTCTTTCCCATAATTGATAAGCAAACAAAAATATTCAGCTGATCAGCACACTTTAATACTTACTAGGAAACTATAGTTTGGGTGAGTGGATATTTTCCTTTGCTTTTTATCCCACTCTTAGTTTTCCCCTTACATTGAAACCCCAAACTCCTAACATCAAAGTTTCATTTCAGTGGCTGGCTGAAAGGCTAGATGAATTAGTTCTTCTAAATATACAATTTTAATCTCTGAGAACATCCACATTTGAATATTTCTTACTGAAGATGTGATACTTCCATTTTCACTTTGATGTTTGTTTTACAGTCAATATTGTACAACAGGGTAAGTATGACCTAGTTGCCATGACTGAAAAATGGTGGGATGACTCCCATGACTGGTGCATTGCAATGGGTGGCTATAAGCACTTCAGAAACAACAAGAAAAGAAGGAGAGGTGTTGGGTGGTTCTTTATATTAGGGAATGTTTTGATTGTATTCAAACAATAAGGTCAAGTGCGTATGGATAAGGATGAGGGGAAAGGCCGACAAGGCAGATATCCTGTTGGGAGTCTGTTATTGACCACCCAATGAAAATGAAGAGGTGGATAAGGCATTCTGCAGGTGGCTGGCAGAAGTCTCACTGTCTCTAGTCCTAGTTCTCATGAGGCATTTTAACTTACCTGACATCTTCTGGAAATACAACCTACCAGAGAAGAAACAGTCTAAGACGTTCCTTGAATGTGTGGAAGGTAACTTCCTGACACAGCTGGTAAGTGAGAGCCTACCAGGGGAGGTGCTTCACTAGACCTGCTTCACTAGACCTGCTGTTCATAGGCAGAGAAGTTCTGGTGGGAAATGTAGCAGTCAGAGGCTGACTTAGACTTAGTGATCACAAAATGATCAAGTTCTCTGTTCTCACAGAAATGAGGAGGGGTGTCAACAAAACCATTACAGTGTACTTCTGGAGGGCAGATATTGGGCTGGTTGTATCATTGGTTGAGGGAGTTGCTTTGGAGACACTCATGAAGGACAAAATTGTCCAGGAAGACTAGGTATTCTTCGGGAAAGTACAAGAGCAGGCTGTTTCACCATGCCACAACATGAACCATCAAGGAAGAAGACCAGCCTGGTTGAACAAGGGGCTCCTGATGGGCCTCAGAAAATAAAAGGAAAGATTATCACCTTTGGAAGAAAGGGTAGGCAACTCAAGAAGAGGACAGAGGTCTAACCAGGACATGCAGAGAAATCAGAAAAGAAATCAGAAAGGCAAAAACTTAGTTAGAACTCAAATCTGACCACTGTAGCCAGGGATCAGGGCCAGCTAGCATTGGGTTTATGGAAGAAAGTCTAGCTTGACCAACATGATCTTCTTCTATGACCAGGTGACCTACTGAGTGGATGAGAGGAAGGCTGTGGCTGTTGTTTACCCAGATTTCATTAAGGTATTTGACACAGCCTCCCAGAGCATCCTCCTAGAGAAACTGGTGGTTCACGGCTTAGAAGAAATTGGCTGCATGGCTGAGCCCAGAGACTTGTGTTGAATGAAGTTAAATCAAGTTGACAGCCACTTACAAGTGGTGTTCCCCGGGGCTCAGTATTGGAGCCAGTCTTGTGTACCATCTTTGTCAATGATCTGGATGAGCGGATTGAGTGCACCCTCAGCAAGCTCGCAGAATACACCAAGGTAGGCTTGCAGGTAGAAAAGCTCTGCAGAGGCACCAGGACAGGCTGGATCCATGGGCTGAGGTAAACTGTATGAGGTTTAACAAGTCCAAGCATCAGGTCCTACACTTTGATCACAATAACCCCATGTAATGCTACAGGCTTGGGGCTGGAGAGCTACTTGGTGGGAAAGTACCTGAGGGTGTTGACTGATAGCAAGCTGAACAGAAATGTGCCCAGGTGGCCAAGAAAACTAATGACATCCTGGCCTGCATCAGAGATAGTGTGGCCAGCAGGATTAGAGCATTGCCCCTTTACTGGCACTAATGAGGCCTCATGCAGGCAAGATTCTTGTTCCACTGGCAATACCAGAATTTTCCCAGATGAGAGCTAGAAGCAGTACACATACACCTTACTGTGAGGAGGAGGATTAACTAGAAGAATGCTAACATTATTTATTGCCTTTCCTCACCTCACTACCCTCAGGAAACAGCTTGCTTTTCCCGAGGACAGATTAATTAAATGCACCAGACCTCCACAGAACAAACAGTTCAGGTGCAGCACATGCAACCTAATCACATTCACTAAGGCATCACTTCAGGGAAACCTTCTGAATTGCAAAAAGGGCACGTCAACACTCCAAGCTTACAGTTTGAGGGAAGCTTTTTTTGCACGTGCTAGAGTTAGTGAATTTTATATTTTAGTGAATCTGCTAAAATTGCAGGTTGTTTTCTGCTAGGGATCATAGTGACAATTTCTTGTTAGCTATGAATTATAACGTCAGCAAGGCGTAAAGATCAAAATGTGCAAATATGCATAAAATTCCCTTCCTGCTCCCTGGACAGCACTGATTGGACTGGATGAGGGGGATTGGACTGGAGGTCCCTTCCAATCCCTTGTGTTCTGTGATTAGCAGACTTTACCTGTGGGGGATATATTGTATGCTGCATTATTTTTCTTCATATTTATTATCCTAGTCCTTCAGCAAAATATATTCTTGGCAAATATTCTCTCAGCAGCGAAAGCGTCAGTCCCCGAACGTTATTTTATCGAGGTCTCTGGGTGGTCTGGGTTTCCCTGAACAGGAAAGCTTGGGGTAGAAGGGAAGGCAGCCACTGAGTTTCGGGTACTCTTGTGGGAGAAGCCAGGCAAACAGCACAGGGGTTCCAGAGCCAGAGCCTTCAAGGGAGGCGAAACTGGAAGTTGTGCTCAGACCACACGCAGCAGCAAGAGCGCAGCCGCTTCAGCTGCTTCATCTGCAAGGGGGCAAAAAAGAAGTAATGGTAACAATGCTGCAGCAGAGGAGGACATGGCTTTAGTCACCACTGCACATGGATGTGGGAACCCAAACAGAGGTCCTTCAACAAGATGAGGCTGTGCAGGTGACAGGCTGCCAAGAATGTAGCTGTTTAACATTGAAAGACAACTTTTTTGAAGACAAGAGCATTCCAACAGGAAAGAAGTCAAGGAAGGGAGCCAGAAGACCTGTGTGAGTAAACAGGGAGCTGCTGGGGAAACCAAAGAAGAAGAAGAAGAAAACTTATAGGTCATGGAAGGAGGAGATGGCCACTTGGGGTGATTACAAGGCTCTGGCGAGAGAATGTAGGGATGCAACTAGAAAAGCCAAGTCCTCCTTGGAATTAAACCTTGCAAGAGAGGTCAAGGGCAACAAAAAGGGCTTCTTCAAATACATGGCAGGTAAAACTAAACCTAGAGGCAATGTAGGCCCCCTGCTGAATGAGGTGGATGCCCTGGAGATAGAAGATACAGAGAAAGCTGAGATACTGAACACCTTCTTTGCCTCTGTCTATACTTGTGGAGGCTGTCAAGATACTGAGCCCCAGGCTGCTGAGGCACCAGAGGAAGTAGAGGCAAGAGAGGAGCCTGCCTTGGTCGATGAGGACTGGGTTAGGGATAAGTTGAGCAAACTGGATGTGCACAAATGCATGGGCCCTTGTGGGATGCAACTGCGCGTGCTAAGGGAGACAGCAGAGGTCATTGCTAAGACATTCTCCATCATCTTTTCTAAGTCCTGGGGATCAGGAGAGGTCCCTAGGGACTGGAGGATAGTAAATGTCACACCAGTCTTCAAAAAGGGTAAGAAGGAGGACCCAGGTAACTATAGACTAAGCCTCACCTCCATCCCAGGAAAGGTGATGGAACAATATATCCTGGATGCTCTCTCTAGGGACATCAAGGACAAGGAGAGTCATTAGCAACAGTCAGCACGGCTTCACCAAGAGGAAGTCCTGCTTGACCAACATGATAGCCTTTTATGAGGGCATAACCAGGTGGATAGATGATGACAACACAGTGGATGTGGTCTATCTTGATTTCAGTAAGGCATTTGACACGGTCTCACATAGCAGCTGGCAGCCAAACCGAGGCGGTGTGGACTGGATGGCTGGGTAGTGAGGTGGATGGTGAAGGGGCTGCAGGATAGAAGCCAGAGGGTGGCAGTCAATGGGACAGAGTGTAGTTGGAAGGCTGTATCTAGTGGAGTGCCCCAGGGGTTGTTGTTTGGACCAGTCCTATTCAAGCTATTCATTGATGACTTGGATGAGGGATTAGGGTGCACTGTCACAAGTTTGCTGATGACACAAAGCTGAGTGGTGTTGCCAACACTCCGGCAGGCTGTGCTGCCATTCAGAGGGGCCTGGACAGGCTGGAGAGCTGGGCAGAGAGCAATTTAATTAAGTATAACAAGAATAAGTGTAGAGTTTTGCATCTGGGCAAGAACAGCCCTAGGTACCAGTAGAGATTTGGGACTGACCAGTTGGAGAGCAGTGTAGGAGAAAGGGACCTGGGGGTCCTGGTGGACAGCAGAATGACCATGAG
>JAOXOE010031165.1:0-12225 GCA_028565055.1 Phoeniculus purpureus
CTCACTGGGAAGAAGTTCCTTCTCACATTGATGTGGAACCTCCTATGTTCCAGCTCACACCCATTGCCCCTTGTCCTGTCACTGGGTGTCCCTGAGCAGACCCTGACTCCATCCTCCTGACACCCAGCCTTTCCATATTTTTAAACATTCATGGTGTCACCTCTCAGTGTCCTCAAGAGCCCCAGCTCCTTCAGCCTTTCCTTATCAGGGAGATGCTCCACTCCTGTAGTGTCTGACTCTTGCCTGTCGGTTTTTCAGATCATTAACTTGTAGGTGCTGTATGTCTATCCATTTGCCAGATACTTCTTTGACCCAGAGCCTCAGGTGGCGTAGACTTGAGTGACTTTGTTTCCCCTCCCATCTGAGGTTGGCATGTCCTGTGACGATGTGGTTTGGTTTTCATTCCTGTGCATCAATGCATGAAGTTTCCACTGTGGAGGCTAAATGGTGCCGCTAATACAAGTGGTTTTACCAGTAGTGGTTTCAGTAAGTTGGTTTAAACAGAAAATGTGGTTTGTGGCTTTTTAGCTTTTTCAGTATCGTTTTGGAGGTATTGGAGCTTTGACGGGACCTCATTTTGGAGTTACCTGCGTTCCTCTGTGGAAAGTGTCTTTGGTGTGACAGTAGCTCACTGCCTCCTTCCCTTGACAGCCTGTCAGAGCGATGCCTCTGGCTGCTGACAATCTGTCTTCCATCTCTGTGTCACCTTGGTCGAGTATGCTCTGCCCTTCTGTGTCTGTTCTGATGCTGGATGTGAAGGAGACAACCTTTTCCTCATGGCTTTCCCAGATGATGGGCAGAAGTAGCAACTCAGGGTTCCTGTGTGACTGAGACTTGATCATGAGCCCAGCAGTTTGCACTGACTGTTTGAGGAAAATGAGTCTAGTGACGTAGGCCAGGAATTGAAGGGCTTTGAAGACTTTGAAGAACTTGGGAGAAGCTACTGAGGGGAGCTGAGGCTGGTTAGTCTGGAAAAAAGGAGGCTGAGAGGAAACCTTATTGCTGTCTGCAGCTACCTGAAAGGAGAGTGTAGAGAGGTAACAGTTGATTTTTTTTGTTTTTTTTTTTTTTTTTTTGTTCTCATAAGGAACAAGTGATTGTACAAGTAGAAATGGCTTTAAATTGTACCAGGGGATGTTTAGGTTGGCCATGAGGAAAAATCTTTTTCCCAGAAAGGGTCCTCAAGCCTTGGAAGAGCCTGCCTGGGGCGGGGGTTGAACCACCATCCCTGGCCATGTTTCACAGTAACGGAGATCTGGAGCTTAGGGACAGGGTTTAGCAGTGGCCTTGGGCCAACTGGGTTAATGGTTGGACTAAATGATCTCAAAGGTAAATGATTCCATGATGCAGTGGATCCAGATCCCTTTCCTAGAATTTTCAGCTGTTGAGCTCTTCTGAGGAGAAAAGTTGCCCTTCCTGCCAGGTGGAACAGCTAGAGATAAGACTGGGTAGGATTGCAACACAGACGTGTTTCTGGGTAGATGGCTTCCATGTATGGAGTCAAAATGGGACCAAACAGCAACCCCAAACTTCTGTTGGAGAGCCCAATATCCTTACTGTATTTATTGTGTTCCTTGTTTTGATTTGTAGGGTTTGTCCTTTATTGTTTTGCTGTAACGGAGTCTAAAACGATTAAGAAAAGCATTAGAGATTGATCTTGATAATGGGGACATCTGCAGTTCCTTGACATTCTTGAGACCTTAATGCTGAGTGTTTGTATCCTAAACAGCTCCGGACCAGCCGATGGAATTAGTGCTGGCTGACACAGAATTTTATGCCACGAGCAATCAGTGTCTAAAATTATGGGAACTGGACTTTGGTCTCAGTTTATTCTGGTCCGCTCGCTCTCCTGCTGAATCACTCTGTGGGGTTGTTGGTGAAGGTAGCACACATGCAAGTCTTAATGGGATTATACCTAAATCTTTGTTAAACCTTGTAACCCTGCTGGCAAACATCGATGAGGAGTTCATCGTGGGGTTAACATGTGCAGCCTGCAGAATGGGAAGTGTCCTGTTAGCAAGGCTTCGTTTGGGGCAACAAGAGAAGACTTTGATAAGCAAGAGAGTTGTAGAGTAGTGCCTGAAGGATTTCCTGCCTCAAGCTCTGTAGGGTGTGAATGCTTATTCCTAAAAAATCAGTGCATTAGTGTTCCCTGCCCATGGCAAGGGGTTGGAAATAGATGATCTCTGAGGTCCCTTCCAACCCAAAGCATTCCATGATTCTGATATCCCTTAGGTGGGAAGCATAGAGCTTGTATTGTGTCCAGTTCTGGGCCCCTCAATTCAAGAAGGACACAGAACTGCTTGAGACATTCCAGTGCAGAGCCACAGAGATGATGCAGGGAGGGGAGCATCTCCCTGCTGAGGAAAGACTGAGGGAGCTGGGTCTCTTGAGCTTGGAGAAAAGGAGGCTGAGGGGTGACCCCATTTATGTTGATTAGTATGGAAAAGTTGGATGTCAGGAGGATGGAGCCAGGCTCTGCTCAGTGGCATCTAATGACAGGATAAGGAGCAGTGAGTATGAGCTGGAACAGAGGAAGTTCGCATCACTATGAGAAGGACCTTCTTCCCAGTGAAGGTGCCAGAGCACTGGAAGGGGCTGTCCAGGGGGATTGTGGCGTCTCCTTCTCTGGAGAAGTTGAAAACCTGCCTGGACATCATCCTGTGTTACTTGATCTAGGGGATCCTGTTGTGTCAGGGGGATTGGACTGGATGATCTTTCAAGGTCCCTTCCAATCCCCAATGTTCTGTGATTCTGTGAGTGCTATGAGGAAACTCCATTGCTGATGGAAGGGACTGATGATGGGAGACCCACTGGGCAGCCTGGAGCGAGGCGGACAGTGACTCTTTGTTCAGGCTGGCTGCAGAGCCAACTCTGCCGCTCTCCTGAAAGCGGCACGAGGCATGTGATTCCCTTCTTGCTTCGGAGAAAAACAATTTTCCCCTGTTTTTACAAAATGCCACTGTTAGCTTTGAATGCAGAGAGCCCTTTGAATCGCTTCCATTGCGGTATTTTCCCATTAATCTGTGATATAAACTATATTTAAGGTATATAAATGTATATAAGGCGAATAGCAAGGTAACTAAGCTTAGCTGTTTTGCAGAAGAGGAGGCAGTGGTGGATCAAACTGGGGCTCTTAGCAGGCAATTCTTTTCCCTGTTATTCCTAAGAAAGCAGAACAATTTCCTCAGGGATTCTTCGACTCCGGATCTCTGCTCTTCCTCTAGTTCTTGCTGTAGGAGACAGCTCGAAGGACTGAGAGACAAATGCGGTGGTGACAAGTAAAAATAAATTGAATGGGGTTTGATGTGTGAAGGAGTTTGAGACTTTTGTGTCCTCCCCCGCTCCCTAAGTTTTCCTGAGAAAGCAACCGAGGAATTTTGATTTCGCTTTCCTTTGTGGAAGTTCTGAGGAGGAAGAACAGTAGGAAGTGAGAACTTCTTCCCACCACCCCGTTTTCCCTTTGCTTCAGGCTGTTTGCTCTGCATCATCAGCTCTATATTGCAGTGAGGAGCGTCTTTCAGGGGCTGTTTCCTTGCTCACTATTTCCACAGCCTTGTGATAGCTGCTTTATTGTGTTCTGCCTGATTTTTATTGCCACCGAAATGACTATTAAAATATAGCAGTGACATTCAGCTTGCTGCTGCATAATAGACACCCTCTTTCGGAAGTGATGGTGAGGGAAGAGCTTGAAGAAGCAGGGGATAGATGCTCTGGGCATTGTCAGATGAAGCTGAGTGCAATAGGGATTTTTTTTGTCCACATGTAGCACGTGTTGGAACAGAGGAGGTTCCATGTCAATATGAGGAGGAACTTCTTCATGGTGAGGATGATTTAGCAGTGGAAGGGGCTGCCCAGGGGAGTTGTGGAGTCTCATCTCTGGAGATGTTTAAAATCCACCTGGCCATGTTCCTGTGTGACTGGATCTAGGTGATGCTGCTGTGGCAGGGGGATTGGACTGACTGATCTTTCAAGGTCCCTTCCAACCCCTAAAATTCCGTGATGATTCTAATAACTATGTGATTATTCTAATAATTCTAAAATCATGTGAACTGGGCTTTGTTCTTGCTGGCTCTTGCATAGCATCAGCCAGGCTAAACCCCTCCAGTTCCTTCGGCTGTTCCTCTGACCCTTCCCCAGCTTGGTTGCCCCTCTCTAGGCTAGCTCTACACTATGGCACACTCTTCTTCCAGTATGAGAGGGCAGAGCTTGAAGCTCTGAATGCCAGGCAACGGTTAGGTTGGATGTTAGGAAGCCCTTCCTCATGGAAAAGGTGATCAAACCCTGGAATGGACTGCCCAGGGCAGCCCCTCAATGTTCTGGAGACAGCCAAGGACCCAGAGATGAACCAAGGATTTGAGATGCAGCCTCACCAGTGCCCAGTACAGCGGAACAATCACTTCCTTAAAGATACTGCCTGAGCACCAGATTGTCAGTTTGAGGTTGACTATTGGTACCTCTGCGAACGTTGACACTAATTTGTACTGGTTTAGCCTGGAGCCACTGGATTGGGAATGACTTGAAAGGTTTGCCTGCGTTGTGCACTGACTCTAGTGCAGTCCCTTTCATAAGCCAGGTTTAAGATTCGGGTTCGTAGGCTTGAGCATGTTTGCACCTGCCTGTGGGTTTGAGAGCAGTTTTGACTTGTACTCTGTTTGAGACCTTCTCCTAAGTCTGTAGATATGTTGAAGTTGATGCTGTTGTCCTCCTGTGCTCAGCCACATGCTGCTCCCTTCACTGCTCTGCTTAGTGCTTGTTTTCCCTGACTGCACTGAGTTAACAGAGCTACTGCAGAAAGCTCAGAGGTTCTGAACAAGCTGAACTCCTTGCAATTGCTGGCCGAGGGATAAGGCTGTGTAAGTGAAGGGGCAGAGACGTGCAGCTGGAGTCCCATCAGCCAGGATGGGTGTGGAGCTGCAGCACTGCCAGCTTTGGTCACTTGTCATCTCTTCGGGAACCTCTGTCTGAGGATACAGCCTGAGGTTGACTCATGACCTGTTCATACACACTTGGTCCTCTGCCAACACGGATGGTAAGCTGAGCCAGTGCCTCATCCTCTCCAGCCTTTAACTCTTTTCTTTCCTTCCTTCTCATACCCAGCAGATATTTTGGTGCATTTTGTGTTTATATGATTAGTTCAGATGCTGTCTTTGCTTCCTTCAAGGTGGTTGTGCATGGACCTACCACAGCAAGAGCGAAGCCATATAATCATGGAGGTTGGAAAAGATCATTAAGTCCAACCATGAACCCAGTTGTCCTAAGGCCACTGCTAAACCCTGTCCATAAGCTTCTTAACAGCTTACAGTTCTTAGTGTCCCCCAGTGAAATGCAGAGAATTCAAAAGGACTTCAAACCTGGAGATGATTCTGCCTTGCCAGAAGACAGGTGGAAAGACATCTGCCTGTAGAGAGTGTCATTCTGTTCGTCTTGCTTTAAGAGCTTGGAGCAGTGCAATTCCTTCTTGTGTATGGAGTGTTAATGGGCTTGTTGCTATTAAAACTCCATTTGAAAGTTCTTGATGGTGCTTCTTCCTAGCTCTGCATTATGGCTTATTCTTCTCCCGGACAAGTAGCACCAGGACGAGAGGGCAGGGCCTGAAGCTGCCAGGGGAGGGTTAGGTTGGATGTTAGGAAGCCCTTACTCGTGGAAAGGGTGATCAGAGCCTGGACTGGACTGCCCAGGGCAGTGGTGGGGTCCCCATCCCTGGAGATGTTGAAGGGCAGCCTGGCTGTGGCCCTGAGTGCCCTGGTATGGCCAGTGTGGTAATGTCAGGCCCTGGTCTGGGCTGGATGATCTCAGAGGGCTTCTCCTGCCTCAATCATTCTGTGGTTCTGTAGTGCTGCTGCAGACAATAGCAGTACCTTTTATAACACTACATGCAGCTTCATACTCTCAGCACTTAGTGGTGGAGTAGTCTGAATATGAATTGAGTAGCAAGACAGAGGAGGGAGAAAGCTGCTGAAAGAGTTGTGTTGGCATCTGACTTCATATTTAGGAGGCAAATGAAGTATCTAGCTTAAAAAGGGGAGAGGAGAAAAAGCTGAAGTCTGAGACTGATTCTTGGAAATCTTAAAGAAGTTCAGAACTCCTTGTGTTTATTGAATTGGTTCAGAAAGGACAAGTGTGTATCTTGTTCCATCCTACTTAAGCTCTGCAGATTCAGCAAGTGGGTGGTTATGGTTCTGGAAATCAATGTGACCTTATTGCTGTCTAGAACTACCTGATGTAGAGAGGTGGGAGTTGGTCTCTTCTCACAAATCAGATGGGAGGAAATAGCCTCAAGCTGCAGCAGGGGAAGTTTAGTTTGGCTGTGAGGAAAAAACTTTATCCTGGAAAGGGTCCTTAGGCCTTGGAACAGGCTGCTCAGGGGAGGAGTTGAATCATCATCCCTGGCCATGTTTCAAAGTCATAGAAGTCCAAAGCTCAGAGACAGTGTTCAGCACTGTCCTTGGGACAGTGGGGTTTATGGTTGGACTTGGTGATCTTAAAGGTGTTCTCCAGACGAATTGATTCTATGATTGTATTACTTAAGTTCAGAGCAATCCCTAAAATTATGCAGTTTGCTCAACGTACTAATTCACACACCACCAGATGCTTTGCAAAGCACTTGGCTGTGCCGTGTTGCCATCTGTTTTAAAACCAGACATACCCAGTGATGTATGTTTGAGGCTTGGGTAGCCCTCTGCTCCTCCTAAGCTGGGCTCAGCCAACACTTGGTGCTGCTCCTGTGCTGAAGCTCCCCTTGAAAAGCAGAATCGATGTCTGTGTATCTTAGGTTCCTCTATGAGTGTTTTGTGCCCTCCTTCTGTCCTACTGGAGAGAGACCTGTGATAACAGTTGTTAATCAGTAAGATGTGGTGGGGAGGAGGAACCATGAGCTGCTATTTCTTCATTAGTTTGGTGGTTAACTGTTCCAGTCTTCCGAGTGTCATTAGACATCTCATCTCTTTAGAAAATTTATCCGTTGTGAATGTTTCCTTGGCAGAGTAACTAGAAAATTGAGGAAGAACGATGACCCAAGCTTGGTTGAGACTAGGAATGACAGAGTACGCGGTGACTTCAGTAAGGCATGAAGACCTTCTCTCACTTAATAGCCACTTGAAATGATTGTCTGTAACAAGTGCCACTCATCACCCATAAGCTTCTTGGTGTTGTTTCTTTTCAATAAAAATGGGAACCTCCTCTGGGTAAGTAACAGAGGAATAAGAAGTCACAGAATCACAGGACGTTAGGGATTGGAAGGGACCTCAAAAGATCATCCAGTCCAGTCCCCTTGCTACTGTAGGATCACCTAGATCCAGTCACACAGGAACATGCTCAGATGGGTTTGAAATGTCTCCAGAGAAGCAGACTCCACAACCCCTCTGGGCAGCCCCTTCCAGTGCTCTGTCACCCTCACTGGGAAGAAAGTTCTCACACTGATGTGGAACCTCCTCTGTTCCAGCTTACACCCTCTGCCCCTTGTCCTATCATTGAGTGCCCCTGAGCAGAGCCTGGCTCAGTCCTTCTGACACCCATCCTTCCCATATTTATAAACATTCCTGGAGTCAGCCCTCAGTCATCTTTTCTCCCAGCTCAAGAGACCCAGCTCCCTCAGCCTTTCCTCATCAGTAGCAGGCTGTCTCCCTGCTACTGGAAGTAACGACTTTATTTTTCAAATAAGACTGAAGGAAACTCTCAGATTTAATGTAATGCAGGTTTTGCTTTCGTGTTCGTGGGCACAGCAAAGATTTGGGGCTTTTCTTTAAGATGTGTAAAATCAATCCATTAACATGTTAAATGTGGTGTGCTTGCTTTCAAGAGCCTGGAACAACGACTACAGTAATCCAAGGGTTATCACTTCCTAATGTTTTTACATATCTTATAATATGCCAGCTTTTATACAGCCAGAGAAAAGCTTGTTCAGTGTTTACTGGTGTTGCCTTAGTTTGTTTTCCCCTCACCCCTCTCTCATTCTTCTCCTTGTGAGGATGGTTCAGCAGAGCAGTTGGTTTTGTGTTCTTCAGCTGTAAAAGGGGGTTTTGGTGCAGTTGCTGTAATGCCCTGTGCATTGTTCCTGTCTTTATCAACCCCTGGAGTAAAAAAAATCGCTCTTTCTGTGCCCACACTAATCCTTTACTTCTGGCACTTGAATCCCTTGTGGCTGTGCTGGGAGGAGGAGGGGAGTGGGGAGCAACTTCACTGAGCTGAAAGTAGAGCTGAGGAGGAAAATTAACTTTGGTGCCATTAAAACCTTCTACTGTGTGGGAATGAGAGGTGGCTGGTCTGTGGATTCTGTTGCCTGTTGACTGCTTGATGGCTGGGTTCAACAAATCGGCAAAGAGGATGTTGCAGGAAATGGGTTAGTGGTTGAGGGTTGTAGGACTGGCAGTTGGACTTCGTATTCTTGAAGGTCTTTTCCAACCTTAATGATTCTGTGGTTCCATGACTTTTGTATGTCTTAAGCTCTAGGGTCCTCTCGACTCTGACAGCTGTGAGCGTCAAAGAGATAGAAGCAAATACTTGGAGGATGGAGTTGTGGGTTGAACATCTCCTGTGGAAGAGCAGTTAGAGTTTCAGAATATTCTGTGTCAGATACCAAGGAGGGGAGGGTTTGTCGCTCTTTAATGAAAAAGTTAACCAACTTCTTGCCTTTGAAGTCAGTAGCCTGTTGAGTAAGTGGAGCCCCCAGAGAGCAGGACCAAGATAACCCATCAGGTACTGGTTGTGCTTAGCATTGTAAGTTGGAATTGAATAAATTCTGGAGTGAAACAGGAAATCCTGGAGGCTGAAGGTGAAGCTGTGGCTGGAGGTGGCACCATACTCTGTTCTCATGGTGGGATTAGACCTTCTCGGATGCCTGCCTGAATGTTTGCTGCTTGTGAGCTTGGGGCTAAACCGATTACTGGATTTGAGGTCAGGAAAGAGTTTTCTCACCAGTTCTAACAGTTGTAATTTCAGTTGTAACTGCAGGCTCCTGCCTGCTGCTTAGGGTGGCTTGGGAGTAAGGGAAAAGTGGGCAGGTGAGTGAAGGTACTGCTTGGGTCTGATGTCTCACTGCCATAGGTTTTAAGCTTGAGGGATTTTCTGGAATTCATGCATGTCCTGTGAACTCCTTGCTCTGAACATCTGTGAATGTTTCTTGCATAAAGGGGAGCGACTCAAATCATCCAGGTCTTTCTGTTCTAGTAGCAGTGTCTGAGAGTCCTGGTGCTGCATCAGTTCTATCCCTGGGAGTCAAAGCAGGAAGACAAATGGGGGGGTGGTAGGAAGGTTTGAGGTAACTGCCAGGTTTCAAAGCTTCAAGAGAAAAATAACAAATCTTGATTGAGGGATTTTTAAGAAGCTGCCCTTGGACCCTGCATTCTGGAAGGTGTCTCTGTGAACAGGAAGTCTCTTCTGTGACACCTTATAGCAACTTCCAGTACTTACAGGGGGCTGCAGGAAAGCTGGAGAGGGACTTTTTACTAGGGACTGTGGTGATAGGATGAAGGCTGACAGTTTTAGTCTGAAAGAGGGCAGATTTAGATAAGATCTGAGGCAGAAATTCCTCCCTGTGAGGTTCTGAGGTAGTGGAACAAGTTACCCAGGGAGGCTGTGGCTGCTCCATCCCTGGAAGTGTCCAAGGCTAGGCTGGATGGGGCTGTGGGCAGCCTGGTCTGGTGAGAGGTGTCACTGCCTATGGCAGGGGGTTGGAGCTGGATGGGCTTTAAGGTTCCTTCCAGCTTAAACCAGGCTATGATTTTCAACTTGGCAGCTTCGCTGGAGGGAGAAATTGGAGTTGTAGCATCATGCAGAAGCATCTGTGGCTGAGTTTGTTAACTTGAGTTTTGTGAAATGAAAAATACGTCTTCTTTGATCATGAGGATCCTCCTGGAAGGTTTTCTTTCTTTCAGGGGTTTTAACCAGTATGAAATACAGAAAACTCAGCTTCAGAAGTCAGAACTGTCTTCTTTTTCAGATTACTAACACTTTTTCCCAACCAAACTGTGAGTCTGCAGTGTTACTTGTTGAATAAACTTCTGATCTCGGTGTGCTCAGTTGAGTTTCCAGATCGAGGATGAGAAGGGGTGATCTTTGAATTTCTTCTGAGGTTTTGGTTATTGTTTATCTTCTGAAGGTGGTGGTTCTCAAAACTGATCCTTTACTATCAACCAGTTCTTCTATCTGCTGCTTCTCAGTGTGCGGGGGGGGCATTGACAAGGTGACCTTTTGAAGATCCCTTCCAGCCCAAACAAATGTGTGTGGTGAAGCTGCAGGTTGTGGGTGCTGTCAGGACATGAATAAAATCTGATAACTTGTTATCCTATAAAACAGGGGATAGGATTTCTCTTCTTTTATTGTTTCTCCCTTGAATATGTTGGGCTAATAGAGTTAGCTCTGATACTCTGCAATTGTTGAGATTGACTCAGAGGGGAATATTGATGGATTCAAGCCTTGTCAGAGTCCTTCCAATTGTTTTTTTTAATACCAAATCCTTTACAAAAATATTGAGAGGGGCAAAAAGGAGCAGTAAAACCAGTCATGTGGAGAGACAAAATCCTTGGGGATTGTGTTGCCCAGCATGTGCTAACTGCAGTTTTTATCTGTCCAGCTCTCTACAACTACGATGCGAGGGGACCGGATGAACTTTCCTTGCAGATAGGTGACACCGTGCACATCCTGGAAACCTACGAAGGTGAGTTGGCAACAAGGAGCGTTTCAAAGCAGTTTGTGTTACTTTTCTGTTTATGACTTGATCTTCAAGAGTTATCAAGTGATGAATTAGTTGCTTGCCAAGGGACAAAACCTATTAGTTCTAATGAGCACAGAATTAAGCAGCTTTAGAGGAGGAGGTGATTCTCCCTCTCTGCACTGTTGAGACATCACCTGGAGTCCTCTGTCCAGTTCTGGAGTCATCAATCCAAGATGGATGTGGAGCTGTTGGAGTGAGTCGAGAGGAGGCCACAGGGGTGATTAGAGGGCTAAAGCACCTCTGCTGTTGGGGTAAGCTGAGGCTGTTCAGCCTGCAGAAGATGAAGCTTCAGGGGGACCTTCTAGCAGCTTCCAGTACCTGAGTGGGCTACAGGAAGGGTGGAGAGGTGTTTTTAACAAGGGACTTTTATGATAGGATAAGGAGGATGGGTTCAAGCTACAAGACTGAAGATTTAGATGAGATCTGAGACAGAAATACCTCCCTGTGAGGATGCTGATGCACTGGAACAGGTTGCCTACTGGAACTGTGGCTGCTCCATCCTTGCAAGTGTTCAAGGTCAGGTCTGGTCACCTGGTCTGGTGAGTGGTGTCGCTGCCTATGGCAGGGGGTTGGGACTGGGTGATCTATGAGGTCCTTTCCAACCTAAACCAGTCTGGGATCCTGTGTAAATCAAAACACACGTGGCCAATGTCAAATGGTGGACAACCATTTCCTCTCCTGTGAGTATGGCTTTTTGCACAGCTTTATCACCTGCAGTATCTACCCTACACAAGGAAAATGACAGAGGCATTTTGGGTACCCTCAGGTAATGCATAAGAAACTGCTGCTAAAGGAAGTTTACTCTGAATTGGGAAGTCACCTGGGTCCTGTATTATCTACGTCTCCCTTTTAAGTTGGGAACACGTGTCACAGTACCCTGGACTGATCTTGGGCATCTCAGATGTTTTGCTCGTTTTGATACGAAGCTTGTAGAAATGTTCCGTGAACCAAACTCTTGCCTCCTTGATCCATGTAAAAAGGAATTTAGATGCCAAGTCTGATAATCAACAGAATGTCAAAATTCATCCTAATGCTTTCCAGTGGAGAAGCTGGCATCTGGGCAAGAACAACCCCAGGGACGAGTATAGGTTGTGGACTGTGGAGAGCAATGTAAGAGAAAGGGACCTGGGAGTCCTGGTGGCCCGCAGCATGGCCAGGAGCCAGCAATGGTCCCTTGTGGCCGAGAAGACCAACAGCATCCTGGGGTGGACCAGAAGAGGGGGTGCTTGGTAGATGGTAAGAGGCTCTCCTGCCCCTCTGTTCTGCTCTGGTGAGACCACATCTGGAATCTTGTGTCCACTTGTAGGCCCCTCAGTTCCAGAAGGACACAGAGCTGCTGGAGGGAGCCCAGCACAGAGCCACAAAGATGATGGAGTAGAGCATCTTCCTAGTGAGGAAAGGCTGACAGAGCTGAGTCTGTTGAGCTGGGAAAAGAGGAGACTGAGGGGTGATCCCATGAATGTTGATCAATATGTGAAGGGTGGGTGTCAGGAGGATGGAGCCAGGCTCTG
>JAOXOE010031166.1:0-12223 GCA_028565055.1 Phoeniculus purpureus
ACTGTGAAGAAGTTCCTTCTGATATTTATATGGAACCTCCTATGTTCCAGCTTACACCCATTGCCCCTCGTCCTATCTAGAGGACATTGAGAAGAGCCTGGCTCCATCCTCTGCACAGCATGTGTCTTCAGTTACTATCTGACACAACCCACAAGTTCTCAAATCATAGAATCATGAGGAATTGGAAGGGACTTTGAAAGATCATCTAGTCCAATACCCTTGTCAGAGCAGGACCATCTAGACCAAGTTGAAGGAAAAGTTGTTTGGGGTTTTTGGTGTCACATGCTTTCCTTCCATCTTTGAGGAGGACTTAAAAAACTGACAGGCATCCTGCATCATGAGGGGAGGAAAACTGTTATGTTTTTGGCAAAAACAAATCCTGTGTCCCTCTTGTGGCACACAAGGAATTGGGGAGGAATGAAGAGATTTGACTGTCTGATCCTTCCACACCCCTATTCATTCAACCTTGTTCAATTTACACATTCCATTTGTCCATACTCATGGCTACCGTAAAGAAGACACATTTACAGTGCTCTCCTCACTTCAGACATCTTAGTGTGGATATTATTTGTTGTGTATCCTTTACCAGTGCAGGTAGAAGAAAGACAAACCTCATTCACCAGTCTGCTTCACCAGAACTGAGATTAACTACTCAATGCAGCCCATTCCCTGAGTGATGCTCCATCTGAGTAAATTAAGATACTGGCTGAAAGCACTGCTCTCCTGGACGCCAGACCAAGTGATGGCATTGATGCACTGATTCTGTATGGCCCTGAGCCACATTTCAAGTGCTAGTTCTCAAGGCTGAGGCTGTATCTTCACAGGTGAAGCATGCTGTCCCATCAGCTCTCAGGAGAAGGAACATTATTTACTCTTCATATTTGGCAGAATACTTTTTGGGTTGTTTTTTTTTTTTTTTTTTGCAAAATACAGCTCCCAAGGAAGTTTTAATAACAAGTGTTAACATTCATATCAGACAGACAACCCTGTTCCTGGACAGACAAACTCTAGCACTGCAAATGGAGTAGAGCTACCTGTGCAAGGTACAGACAGGGACCAAAGCACTTTTCTTCTGAGGAGGTTTAGAATCATGGAATGATATAATCATTCAGGTTGGAAAAGAACCTTGGGATCGAGTCAAACCACCAACACTACTCTACAAGGTCATCCCTTAACCACATCCCCCAACACTACATCTAAGCATCTTTTAAACTCATCCAGGGATGGGGACTCAACCACCACCCTGGGCAGCCCAATCCAGTGCCTGACCACTCTCTCTGTCAACAAGTTTTTCCTGATGTCCAGTCTAAACCTACCCTGTTGGGAGCTTGAAGCCCTTCCTTCTGGTGCTGTCACTAACTACCTGTGAGAAGGGACCAGCACCAACATCTCTACAATGTCCTTTCAGATACTTGTAGAGAGCAATGAGGTCTCCCCTAAGCCTCGTCTTCCTCAAACTAAACAGCCCCAACTCTCTCCAACTCTCCTCACAAGATTTCTTCTCCAGGCCCTTCCCCAGCTTCATTGCCCTCCTCTGCACTTGCCCCAGCACTTTGATGTCTCCCTTGTACTGAGGTGCCCAAAAGTGGACCCAGCACTCAAGGTGCAGCCTCCCCAGTGCTGAGTACGGGGGGACAATCACCTCCCTACTCCTGCTGCACACACAGCTTCTAATCCAGGCAAGGATCCCATTGGCCTTCTTGGCCACCTGGGCACATTCCTGGCCTCATATTTGGCCTCCTGTCAATTAGAACCCCCAGGTCCTTTTCTGACTGAAGGGGTGTATAGGGGGGTCTAATCCCATCCCTGCTCTGAGACTGCCGAGGCTCGTGGTTCAGAGATGTTCCCTGGCAGGGAGCGCTGGGGTGATGCTGCGTGGGGCTCACACCCAGGATCATGCTTTTGGAAAAGAGGAAGCACGGGAGCCGGGCTCGGAGGAGCACAGTCATTACCTGAGCAGGGAGAAAAATCATTCAAAAGAGCCTTTTCTTTCCTGGTGGGAAGCATCTGATAAAAGCCTGAGACCAGCGGTATTTATATTAGTGGTTTCACATCCTCCTCGCGTGCACTTGGCCCGCGAGACACAAACCGAAGAGGGGTTCAGCCCAGGAACGGCTTATTTTTATCAGAGAGGTATGTGCTGGTGAGCCAGGCATTGCTGTGTTGACTCTGCTGGCTCGGGGTGACCTGTGGTGGTTCCTGCCCGCGCACAGCACACTTCGCTCTGCAGCGCTTCGTTTGTCCGAGCCCGCGGGTCTGGGGTTTTAGCAGTTGACTGCAGCACGTTAATGCAAAGGAAAAACCTAAACCCGTGAAAACAAATCCTCAGCCAGATGGGTCCCTCTCTAAATTGACCTGTGTGAGGTGTAGAGTAAAGCAGCACAAAGTGCTTCTCAGGATATCATTGCCCCTTAACCCTGGTGAACTCTCACCGGGGTTTGGGGAGCAGCCTGCATCTCTCAGAGCGATGCATCGGGAGACTGAGGTCCAGGGCAGTACCAGCTGCAGGGAGGTAAAGCAGGTACCAGCAGGCTTTGGAGCCCTTGGTTGCCTGGTACTGACACTGGAACAGAGCCTGTAGCCTGCTGGATCTGGAGAAATGCCATCCCTGCCTCCTCCCAGCAAGGAGACCATGTCCTGCGACGGGCTGTTCACTGGTGTGATGCCTGCAGCAGGTAATTAGAGCTGGGGTGGGGGGGGAGGAAAAAAAAATCACGGTCCTCAAGATTGATGAGACTATAAAGTCGGGAGATGAGATGTTTCTATCACCACCTAGGAGGCCCTAGGGACAGCTTTGACTTAATGCAGAGTGGGATGTTTCTCCCAGTTACGAATTCAGAAGGTGATCTGGGAAGTTCAAAGCAGAGAGTCCTTAAAGAGGAGCATGCAGGAGGTTCTCTGGTGCCAGCTTCAGTCTCAGGGCCTTATTTCTACTGCAGAACCAAAGCTTGCCCAGACTTAGTGGGCACAGTGAAGGTCTCTCATCCTGGGCCAGCAAGAGGTTTTAGTAAGGGTCAGGTGGAGCCCACCTCCCAAAGGACATAGACACATCCTACCACAGAATGACCGGGCTCAAGAGATACCTGCCCCACCAGAGATGGGTTTGTTGTCTTAGCAATGGGACTGCTGAGGTGGATTTTGGCTCTGTCCTAGGGGTTTGCTGCTGTTACACCTTTCCTGTCCTGCCTCAGACCCTTCCAGTGGCTCCTGGAAGGGGTGCTTAGGGCTCTCCTGCCCTGAGCATCCCGGTGCCATGGCTGGGAAGAATCACAGCAAGGAGACCAATGCACCCCAGACCCTGATATATCTTTACAAACCAAGAAATGTGTTCAGGAAAGACCCCCCAACAAACAACAGCAAAAAAGCATCACCAAGGCCAGTCATTGGGAGGAAAGTTTTGAAACTTTAAAGGGAAAATATGCAGCCTGAAGAGTTCGTGTCCTCTTTGAAGCAGGGCAGAGTGGTCTGGAGCAGAAGCTGCTGCAGGCTTCCCATAACAGATGAGGAAAGCAAGGAGAGCCTTACCATTTCGGGCTTCTAACCCTCCTCAGAAGACCTGTCTGCCCTATGGAGCGATCCCCAACTTCACTGACAAAACCATCACTTCTATTCCAGTTAGGGTAATCTCCTGCCTTAATAATTCATAGCCTGCTTTCAGGAGAGCTTGAGGCTCAGAGGAGCACTGAAAGCTGCTGTACACGTTTCGATCAGCAGCACTGATCAGCGCCTACCTCCCTCCCTTTATAAAAAGCAAAATTCAGTGAAAGCATTTTTATTAACCCACGGGGTGAAGTGACAGCTCTTTCCAAGGCACAGAAGTCACATCTGGCTTACACATCTTGTCTCCCCTGAGTCACATAATGAAAGAAGGGAAAACCTTAAGGAGAAAGGAGTTGCTACCTGAAAATACCCTTCTAACAGCCTCACACACCAGAACACCTCGGAGAGATCTTGTTCCTAAGGGGTTGTCCTTCAAGAGAAACACCTCCACAAATGGTTTGCATGCCTGCTTCCACAGTGCCCATCCTGTCTTTAATTGTCCTAGCTGCATCTGTGCCAGGGGATATTATCCCCACGGGACCTTGGATCTGCTGAGGCTGTGCAGGCTAACCTGGTAGGTCAGGTAAGGGAGGCAGAGAGATGAAGAGAGGTGAAGGAGGACAGGACAACATTGCTAGTCCTAGCCAGGAATAACCCAGTCTGCTGCATCCTTTGGGCTATAGCTCAGGCAGTCTTTAGGTGCACAGAAATGCTCCTCCAGGTCCACTTGAACACTCCCTGAGTCTGACCCCTCTGCCAGCAGATGCTTCTCCACAGGCAGCCAAACATCAATGACCTAGCTGAAAGTGGTTCCAATTGTACCTTGTTTCCTGCTTCCCAGAGGGAAAGGTGTCTTATGTAGAGCGGCTGAGCACGAGCAGCTCGTCAGATCACAGCCTAGGCAACGCACTGTTCAGATGAAGCAGAACCTAAAAAAAATCTAACAGGCTTGTTGTAAAATGAGAGCTCATGGGCATCCATGGAGCTACTGTGATCTACACCAGCCCAAGGTCTGACCCTTTGTTATTCAAAGGCTCACCTTTTGCTTTAAACGAAGGGTCTCCTTAGCAGTGGTCTCAGTCTTGGAAGTCAAGCAGTCAAACCACACAGGCAAGCCACAATCCTGCAGCATGTCCTTGTTTGGTTGCATCTGTGACCACCTATTTGTAGCCTTGCTAGGAGAAACAAAGGCACTGTCAATCTAAATCACCGCTGGGCTCCACCCAAGCGAGCGCATCTGTTCTCAAAGTCAACATCTCCTTAGAGATCCGTCCAAGGAAGCAGCGCTCAAGACAGTTACCGAACAGCTGGCTGCACTGACCCAGGGGTCATATCAGAAGATTTTTTAAAAATCGTGTTATTAATTTATTTGTGCTCCAAATCAACGGGATTTCCCCATTGCCATAAACTCTGCAAAGCCCATTTTGGATTTGGGCATCTCTTTCACTCTCAGTGATACTGCTTGGAGCTAGGTTGCTCATATTGGGTGAAAAAAGCATTAAGCTGATTAGTTTGTCCTTGAGTGTCATCAGGTGTCCCTTCTTCTCCCTTATCCACCCACACGAACGGACACCTCCCGCGCCTTGCTAAGGATACACCTCTATATATGGGAAGATGTTGGGTTTTCTCTTCTTAGCTGAAACACTCCCCTTTGCGTTTTCTCATCACACCCATCCCTCTTCTTTCTACACACCTTCTCTGTTTTACAAGGCTTTCAGCAAGGTTTCATAATCTTTTATGAGCCCTGGCTGATTCAACACAACTTGCAGAGCTGGCTGAGGGATGGGGACCAACATCTGACTGGGAGAAGAAAAACTCTTATATATCAGACTCTAGAAGCTGATCTGAAGACCATCAAGATGTAGACGTGGCCTGAAACACCACAGGGGCTATGAGGTCCATCTTCCAGGGATCAGAAAGATCCCAGGTGACTACATTCTGTTCCAAAGGACTTTGGTTATGAAATCACGCAGCCTACGACTGTTGCAGCCATGAGAGTGGCACAGGCAGGACCTGTCCCGCCAGCCTTTGAAGTTCATGGAAATGCCTCTGATATTCTCGTAGGAGGTTTTCCCTGTGAAGATTCATCTCCAGGACTCACTGCCTGAGGGGCAAATACCATGCCCCTACAAAACTCCCGAGCTCCCATCTCCAAGACTTCGATTGTCGCCTCCTCCAAGTCAACACGGGATTCGCAGAAGCGCTGCCTCGCTGGCACTGCAGCGTTCAAGGCTCTGCTGGCTCGGTCAGGCAACGCTCCTTTTTAAAGTCACCAGGAGGAAGGGCAGCAAAGCAAGAAGCAGATCAGACACATTCAGGGCCAGGGTGGGAAGCTGCAGGATCTTGTGGCAGTACCTCTGATAAAAACGGGATTTTTATTTTTCCAACTTTCAGTCACGAAACGCACCTAAAGTCATTTTGACTCGCTCTCTCAGCAACAGGCAAGGAGGCATCCAAAGCTCACACAAGGATATGCGAGGAACAGATGCAGAGGTGTGAATCAGAGCATCTTTGGTTGGAAGATACCTTTCAGATCATCAAGTCCAATCTTTTTCCCAGTACTACCAGGTCACCCCTAATCCAGTTCCTCAGCACTACTTCTGTCTGCCTTTTAAATCCGTCTAGGGATGGTGACTCCAGCACTGCCCTGGGCAGCCTGTTCCAATGTTTGATAACCCCTTCAGTGAAGAAACTCTTCCTGACATCCATCCTAAACCTCCCCTGGTGCAGCTTGCAGGTATTTCCTCTAGTCCTATCGCTTGCCACCAGGGAGAAGAGGCTGAGCCCCTTCTCACTCCAACTTTCTCTTTCTGAACCTGCATTTTTTTAGCACAATATGTAGCTTTCATTGGCCAGTTTAGTGCTTCGATATCAGCCAAGCTGCTAGGAGCCAGCAGAGATGCTGTGACCATCGCCATATACCCAACTTAACCAAGCACCCCGCTCCATTCGATGCTCTCTCTGTCGGACTCAAGCTTTACTGCCTGAACCTGCTGCAGACATACCTGTCTCAAAGCTGGGGTGGAGATGGAGGAGGATGGAGAGCCAGAGGTTGCTTGGGAGGGTGAAATGCAGCCACACACCTGGGCTCAGACTTGTTAGAGAGAAGCAGATCAACATTTTTCAGCCTTGAGACCTTTCCCTAGCTGTTTGTAATGAGGGGAGAGACTGAACACATGGCATGTGTTGAACCCTTGCCATCAGCAGATCTGGCTGGAAGGGGATCAGCCCACCTCCACAAACACACAGCTTCTCCCCAGTAAGATATTTCAGATGGACAGCAGAAAACAAGGCCTTTTCCTTTGGGAGAAGGTGGCAATCTGACTAGAAAGTGTCTGACTTGAAATGTCTCTTACCATCGCTTAAGAGAAAACATGGAGGTGTCAGCTCCGCGGATGCGTGTGCAGATAGCCTCTCGCTCCACCAGAAATGTCTGACTCCCACTCTGAGTCGCTAATTAGCAGGTTTCAGAGCAATCTACAGAAAATCATAATCCAAATAAAATCAATAGGATCCGCTTTCCTGGCTGTAACAGCAAAGGTCAAAAGGAGATCAAAGAGGCAGAAGATACGACCCCTGGGACAAGCAGCAGCAGCATCTCTGCAGCCTGGCAATACTCCAGGTTGCCCACCTCTTCCCGGGATGACCCCGATAGCTGCAGTGGGCGGTGAATACAAACCAGCATCTCTCTGGCAGCGTGCACCACGTGTTTCTGAGATTGGACTAGGTGATCTTTCGAGGTCCCTTCCAATCCCTGATGTTCTGTGATTCTGTGAAAAATGCAGGGCATCAGCCATGGCTGAGGTCCCGCTAGCCACATATTTAATATTTCATCCGTGCTGGCTGTTTGATTGGAGCTGGCTGCTGCTCCAAAGTGAAGTGACTCAATTGTCTGACACAGAGTTTTCTCCCTTCTTACCTCTGCAGCATCCCAGCAGCAGCAGCCAGGATATGGAGCCTGCTGACAGTAGTCCCAGCTTTCAGTGTCCACAGGCATCGCTTCTGGCTAGTGTGACGAGTATATTTGAAAGACGAGCTTGTGTCCTGCTGGCTGTGGCTTCCACAAGCCATTGTTTGTTTCACCTTTAAGAGAGTTTGGTGACTAAAAGCATCAAAGGACCAAGAACTTACTTAGGAGAGAGCAGAGCTTGATCATCAGCTGACGAGCGCAGGAGTAGCTCTCCAAGAAACACACCTCTAACCTTCCCTTGGATTCTGCTGCCTGGTTTGATCCAAAACTGCAGCATTGCAGTACTCATGGACAACACCATGGAGGTGGTTGATGGCTTTGCAAGAGCAAGTCTGTACTCCACCAATGCCCAGTAAATCATCCTGGGTAGGCAGGTGTATGATCTGCTCCATCTCATGGCTCACAACAAGCACTTTCCTTCTGTAGTCACTCCAAGGGTGAGTTACGTAGGTTTGGCTCTGGGCTTTACGTGCTTTAGATTCCCTTTTCAGGACTTTGGCATCATTAGGTCGTAAACGGGATGGTACAGGCAACACACGGTCTTAGTTGTACACACTGTTGAAGATCACCAACTATGATCTAATATCAGTGGGTCCTCGTGGGTGGCAGACACGTCTGCTCGCTGCGTTAAGCAAAGTGAGTCTGGGCTTGCAGCTGGACCAGGCATTCGGGTAGCACCAGAACATGTGTGGTCAGCCCTTGGGGTGAGGCACCTTATTCCCACAGGCCATGCTGTTTGTGCCAGCTCGCTCAGGTGCGTAGAGAGAGTGTGGTCTGCCACCAGACACTTGTGGTTCGGGGCATGCGTGGAGATCATCAGCATGGGAGACACCAGTGGCACACTTCTGTCCTGTGATTTCCACTTGGCTAGGACAGGGAGATGGAGACTCAAAACCTTGTGCAGGAATGAAAGAGAAGCACTTAGGCAGCTCATCAGTAGTCTCTCAAGCTAGCTAGCTAGCTTTGGGGTGTATGATGTTGTGCTCCAGATTGAAGCTTCTTCCCAACGCGCTTGGCAAGGACACTGGGTGTGGAGGTGGAAGGAGCGGGGGTGAGAATGCCTCTGGGATCCAGATGAAAGAGGATGGAGTTCAGCCCACGCTCTGTTTGGTGTCCATCAGAGACATCGTTCTGTGCAAGGGAAAAAAGGAAAGTGCATTTTAAAAAAGAGAAGTGTGTCAGAAATTACTTTTCCACCACCCCCCACCCTGGCTCTGGGATGGCTGTGATGGGCCAGCCCACCGCATCGAGCAATTTCAACGGCTCATTGCATCTGGGGCCGCGCAGGAGCTCACCCCGCCAGTTCTTCCCTCTGGGCAGAGTTTCCCTTTACAAATGTCACGGAGGGAATTGTTTCCCGGAGAGCTTCATCGCTGATTTGACACAGAAAGCCTGGCGTGAGCTTTTCTGGGCTGGGGGGATGCTCGTCACTGGGAACGACTGTGGAACAGCTCGCAGAGGTGAAAGCCCAAAAGCAGGAAAGAAAAGGCTCCACGTAGCACAATCAGGACTGGAAACTCTGCAAGGCAGGTGACGATTCTCCAGGTTTCTTTCTAGTGTCTTCCACATAGCGGAAGAGTAAATGGGTAAACCCCAAGTTCTTTCAGCCCCGGCAGCCAAACCACTTTGCAGCCACGCCACCTCAAGCATCTTGAAGGCACCTGATGTTTGTGCAAAGCACCTTGCCACCAACCCACCTGCTGAGCTCCTGTTGATCGTCAGGTGCTTTATTGCGATGACAACGCTCTACTCTCCAATCCCTAACGATTCCTCGATTGTCACGCTCCGATCACACGGCACTTCCCGTTGTCTTTCTAAACCTCTAATCGTCGCACCGTTTCAAACAGGCCACTTCCCACCCAAGCAGCTCCATCCATTTTTAGCAGAAGAACATAAACCTAACGACTAACAAGAAACGAACGCATCACAATGCTACAGCTGACCCTTCGCATCGCCTGCGTCCGTTGCTGCTGCTGGGTGGGTTGTTCTAGGTGAACAATACAAGCCCAGCCTCATTCCTGACCTTCACATGCGGGTCTCAATCAAGCTTTCAAAGAGAGAAGTGACCCACAATCAGAGAGAGAAGAAGGACTAATCAGGACACTCTCAAGCCCTTGATATTTGGAATGAATCATCAAGCAGAAAATCAAATACAGACATGCTCATGGAGAATGAGGCTTTCCATGGCATCAGCCCTTCTTCTTCAGTGGCATCAGCCCTTCTTCTTCAGTGGCATCAGCCCTTCTTCTTCAGTGGCATCAGCCCTTCTTCTTCAGTGGCAGCTGCCCTTCACCTCTCCAACAGTGAGGACGCTGCAGTTTGCTTTCCTTGCTTTGTGAATGTTGGTGATGTTATGGTAGAATGCTGCAACACCGAAGCTCTAACACAGCTCTAACAGCTGCTGCCTTCCCAAAGGAGCTGATGGGAAGCTCTGGTCGAATGAAGGGTACTGGGAGGTGCACAAGTTTGGGATGGAGAGTTGGGAAGTGGGAAATGTGGTTTCCACGTTTGTCTGGTTATGGGAAGTCTGGGACAAAGTTCCAAACACTGTTGTGTTTTATGTGCCCCATGCTGTGAAAAGCAGTGGGGCAGAGAACTAAGACCATAATGCAAGAGACCAGAGGCAGGTGCTCGATATCGTACAGCAGACTTACTCAAAATGACCTTTTGGTAGTCTCAGAATGGGGTCATCCAGCATCTCAGCACTTTGGTGGAGTGACAGTGTGCCCCACTGGGGTAACTGTGATCATCTGTCGTCTGAACCACCTCTCCAGACCACTGAGACAGAGGGAAGATGCCATTTTATAAACTACCAAAGTCAAAGTCTGTCTTCCAAAAGATTTTTAAACAAAGAACTTTTGGGGAACAGTTAACGCAACTCTGGGCCAGGTCCTCTGGAGGTGAGACTTATTGTAGCCCTGTTGATCCCACTGGGAATACCTAGGTGAGCTGAAAGATATAGAGATGTTCCTGCTCACCAGTGTCTTCTCGCAGATCCTGCATGGGCAAGGTGGACCTGTGCAAAGAAGGACCTCTTCTTCATCTTCACCTCACAGGGGAAGCTCACAGCTTTTGGTAGCGGTGTTCTGGGTCTCGTTTATTCACATAGTCGTGGTGGATTAATCCTGTTAAAACATAACATGAGCTGAACTTTAGGGAAACAGCTCCGTGCTTCAGCTTCTACCACACATACCATGAGGAAGGAAGCCTCTCCAAGCACTAACAGATGCTTCACTGATGGAAAGCCATTGAGGGAAAACAGAGGAACACACAGGCCTCTCTAAGGATCTCAACTGCAGGGGAAAGCATGAGAAGCAAATGTTCACCCTCAATAAGATCCAGCACTAATTCTACCCATGTGGCATTTATAGTCTCAGATGACTTGTTGTTCCTCAGCCATCCAGTGCCCTCTCCTCCTACAGCGTTCTCCTTACACACACCCAAAGCCAGGCTGCAGCTGTAGGAGCCAGCTATATATTTGCCAAAGACCAGGGGAAGCCACAGCTACTGCAACCAAATCTGGCCCTGGTGCTCTACATTCATCTAGAGGCTTGAAATAAATGATCATGCCCTTTCCAGCCCGAGGCAAAAACAAGTCAACATGCAAAGCAGCAGCAACATCTTTGGTGGACCAGCAGAAAGAGGAGAAATGTGCTGTGTATGTCCGGTCCTGTGCTCCTGGATCCCAGACTGTGAATGCTCATGGCAACACAAGAGAAACACACCAGCTAACACACGTGTACTTAGCGCACGAGCAAGCGAGAGAACGTGAAGAGAAAGCATGAAACCACGATAGCGCTGCAAAACTATCCGGGGATGCGTGTGGTGCAGCTACACAGCCCTGTGCAACGCGCTGGGACAGATCCAGCAGCTACTCAAGGGGCAACGTTGCTGGTTATAAAACTCAGCAGGTGTTTTCCCATGCAGGACAACATGTGTCATGGGAAGGGAGAAACATTCTCCAGGTAACAGTGAAGAAAATATCTAGGTGGGCAGCAAAGAAAGACTCACACGGGAACGCTAGGCAGCTACTCTGGAAGGCTCCATTCATTGGAGCTGCAGAGAACAGACACGTGCTTGGGGGTTCATTCACTGGCACCACACCAGAGCATCCTTTTCTTCCCCTTGGCACAACTCGCAGGGCAACCTTTGGTTTTTGTCCCTTGACAGAATTCAGCTGGCGTGCCCAGGAACGCTGAGTGTGGAGATGCGCTCCAAGAAAGCCACGAGCCTAACATAAACTTGAGCACAGCTGGATTGACTTTTGCAGTCTAGTATCCACCCCCCAGTCCTAGCTTTCACCTGCTGTGGTGGTTTCCTGCTGAGCTCAGAGACAAGCAGTTCTCTCAATGCTTCTGTCCCCCAGACAAAGAGGAGTCAAGGACATTTCTACCCTCAAACTAGGGAAGAGACCTTACAAAAGACAACAAGGGTCACACGTTTTGTTGGTGAGCAGGTTAACTTGCAATCAACAGCTGTTATTTAAGTCAGTCACGGTTCAGGAAGCAGAGTAGCATAAAATCTTAAAGCACCTACGTAAGGTACAAGACCTTCGGTCATCACACAGGGATTGCCATGTCTACCTGGAGATGCAGGGAGTCTCCTTCACTGGAGTTTAAAACCCTCCTGGATGTGTTCCTGCGTGACTTGGTCTAGGTGATCCTGCTGTGGCAGGGGGATTGGACTAGATGATCTTTCAAGGTCCCTTCCAAT
>JAOXOE010031167.1:0-12223 GCA_028565055.1 Phoeniculus purpureus
AGGTCACCCCTCAGTCTCCTCTTCTCCAAGCTAAAGAGACCCAGCTCCCTCAGCCTTTCCTCATCAGGGAGTTGTTCTACTTCCTTCATCATCTTCATTGCTCTATGCTGGAAAAGAGTGTCCTAATCTCCACTTGAAACAAATTTAATTTAAAATAGGTGCATTTGCATAAAAACAGTTGGGAGAACAAAGACTTCAGAAGTTCATTGTTAGACAAGGGCAGTTCTGGTTTGAGGCAATAGACAATGGGAAAACATCAGCTAACTAAGATAATTCTCAGCTTCAAGTGTAACATTGCTGGTGTAAGTGAAGGAGGTAGCTTTTGGAAAGCTTCCCTCTGGCAGGTGACAGCCAGTGCCGTCTGCATTTCACAGTCATCAGCAAAACCCAGGTATGGATGGAGTTGCGTAAATAACAATTAACATGATGGGGACCCAAATGTTTCATTTTGGAGGACTGAATCCTTTCAGGGTTTTCTGGACCTTAGGCCACTCTTGCAATGGAGATGCCGTGAAAGTTGGCATATGCTGAAACAAAAAAAAATCAAAAAGAAACAAAATGGGGTGATGTTGTTTGTTTGTTTTAATCTGATTAGGCCAATTTCTGCCTGAAAAAAGAATTAGCATGTTTTGATGAATTAGCTACTTGATGTAAAACAGGTGGACATAGGCAGTTTATCTTATTCACACCAGTGTGTTAAGTCTAATTCCTTCAGTTTTTCCTTTCTTTCACTGATCTGAGGCCAGATTAAGGCAATGTGGTGCCTAAATCTCTGTTGCTGTAGTACTAAGGAAGGATGGCCGGGTGTGGGATCACACTCCAAGGTTCTGTGTACTGCTGCTGGCAAGCACAGCTGCCTGAGATGCCTGCACAAGGTACACATTAATGAGGTCACCCCTCAGTCTCCTCCAAGCTAAAAAGACCCAGCTCCCTCAGCCTTTCCTCCTGATGAGGGAAGAGGTGTTATAATTCATTAAATTTCTCTCTGCCCAGCTCTCCAGCCTGTTCAGGTCCCACTGAATGGCAGCACAGCCTGCTGGGGTATCGGTGACATCACCCAGTTTTGTGTCATCAGCAAACTTGCTGATAAAATATTTCAGGTCAGATTGGATGGGGTTCTGAGTAACCTGCTCTAGCTAAAGATGTCCTCTGCTCATTGCAGGGAGGTTGGACTAGATAATCTTTAAAGGTCTCTTCCAGTGCAAACCACGCTGTGAATCTATGCTTCCCATGTCTGATCTCCCTTACTCCATCCATCTGCTGCCATGCTTCTTGGGAAAGAACTGGCTTTTGACATTTCTACCATGCCTAGTACAGAACGGCTCCGATTTTCATGGGAAGCCCTTAGCACCATCGCATTACAGCCTTGCTGTTGAGAGGCACAGCACACGGGACACAGGAGTTAAAGGAAATGTTAAGGCAGGGGCTTTTTTCACTGCATAGGAATTAACAGCTTTTTTGTGCTCTCCATGAAGCCTGTGTGTGAAATGATGCAGGGTGGTTTGGGGAGCTGACATTGCTCTTCCTGTGTCTTTCTTTTGGAAAGATACGGCTCCAAAGGGAAAACTGTAGTGACCAGGCAGATTCTAAAGAGCTTTACCAGTCCATAGATCCAGTAATAGGATGTGCAATGGGAGCATTTGAGGGTTGGACTAGATGATCTCCAGACGTCCCTTCCAAGCCCTACCATTCTATGGTTCTGTAAAAAACCCCAAACCAACAAAACCAACAAAGAGAAGGGGTGAAGTGCCAGCCTCATTGACAGGTGTCTTTCTCGGAGATGGCAGCCCTGAGCTTTGCTCCAGATTCCTGAATTAATTGCTTAAGCAAAGTGAGTAGACAGTGTTTGTGGGCAGGTGTTTTTGTTCAGCATGTGGTATATAAATGTTTATTAATGCTATAAACTTTGAAAAATGTTGAGGTAAAGGAAGAGACTGTAGAAAATGTGCAGATTAAACCAGAAACATTTATCAAAAATCAATGTGCATAAAAGCAGATAGTAAACAACCAGACAAGTTTGCTCCCATTAAATAAATTAAATGCTTCATTAACCCTTCCTGACAGAAGTAATGTTTGCAATGGAAAACAGATCCACTTTGCTAAGTCGTGGTCTACCCCAGCAGCCTGAGGAGGAGCCGCAGCTGCTCCCCACTGTGGCTGGGCAAGGAGGGGTGTTAAGAAAGCAGTCCTTGCTGCTCCCACTCCTGCAGTTTCCACCTGCTGCCAAAATGTTTGGGGCTGATAACAGAGCAGCTGGAGGAGTTACTAGTTGTGTGGTGACCGATGGACACCTTAGAGATGCTCTTGGTCCGTGTGTGCTGTGCATTTGCTGTGGTTCGCCTGTCAGAAACGTGATGTCTGTATAAGTTGTCCCCGTGCTGTGCTCTGCGATGATAGTAAGACACCCTATTGCCACAGCACCATTTTTGCTTTGAGTGCTACCCAGGGAAAAAAAGCACATGGAGGTGGTAAATCCCCTTACTTGAAGTGAGACAGCCAGCACTGGGTGCATTTCTGAAGGGGTACTCGGAGCTTAGCTGCACGCCTTAGCTTTGCCTTAGGACGATTTGTTTCTGTTTCTCAAGGTTTGGAAGAGAAGCTTGGAATTAGGTCTTGATCTTCCCAGATGAGTTGTCTTGAGACAGGCTGACAATGCAATATTCTCTAAGATCTAATCAGGGTGGAGGTGACAGGCATAGGACAGTATTCTGAAAGGAATCTGCCCACATGCAGCGCCTTGTACCTGAAGGTACGTTGCACGACACGAGCCTCAGCTGCAGAACTTCTGTGTTTGCTGTGTGTGTTCAGCTCTGTAGCAGTGATTAAGAGCAACACCTTTCATCAGCAAGCAAGTTCACATAGCAGTGATCTGGCCTCAGTTATTCAGGCGTCTTTGCCTGGCTGTAGTAATGCAGCATCCCTGGTGTCAAGCCCAGAGCTGCACATCATCTGGCACAGAAAGAAGGCCATGGCTTGGCTAGCCACCATGATCCTTGAAATGGCTTCCCATGGAATTTCTCACAAATGTCCCAGTCTCTGTGCCCTGGGCTGCTCCATGAGGAAGCCCTTGAACCCACCAGATGAGCTCGAGGACTAGGATGAAGACCATAGACAGTCACCCTGTTCAACTGAGGCAGTCTGTGGCAGCAATGCAAGAACTCATCCGTGCACCAAACTGAGACAAGTTTTGCCTACAGGGAAGGGCTGTCCCAAACCTCACTAAGGTGATCTATGAAGTCTTTACCACTAGCTGGTGTCCTGGAGCCAAGATCTCACCATCAGAACAGGGATGAAATTTTGATGGAGATTCTCCCTGAGATGAAAGACTCTCTCTCTCTCTTCTGCCTGGTCCTCATGATAGCACCTTATCATCAAGGCCACTGTCCCTCTGTCAAGTTAGATTGAAAGTGAGCAGATGGTCTGGTAGTGTTTGGGGTGGGGAAATGATTTGCCTAAGACCTGTGCTAAGAAAATTGTGCTAAAATAAACAGGCTCAAAGCCAAGAAATTCCTTTGCTCACACTTCTCCCCCAGGGTAGAGGAGGAAAGTGCCAAAATGTGACAGGTGCCAGTCACTTTTCTTCATGCATGTCTGGAAGGAGATTAGATACTGCAATGGGAAGAACAAAGTGAGAACTTGAACTGTACTCCTGTTCCCTTTGCCTGGGAGATGGGTTGAGGGAGTGCTGTAGGTAAAGGTCTGGGATGAGGAAAGGACAGACACCTTTTCTCAGAATGGAAAGTACAGGCTGTTTCCATACTAAGTATGAAAGATCAGCAGTGAATTAGTCTCATGAACAAGAGAAACTTTAATAGGAAAATGGCTAAAGATCTAGGGAAATACCATGCTTTTGCCTGAAAAATGGGTCAGAGTCAATTGTTCCGAGGAGACAACCCAAGTGGGGAGCACAGGAAAATGTACAAAAACCAAAAGAGAAAGAGAGAAGCTTTGAAAGATAGCTGTAATTCAGGTGGTGTCTCCAGGGGAGAAGCCAAGGACAGCTGAGACCATCCTGGAGACATGAAAGACCAGACCACAATCCCATACTTCCAAGAATCACAGAACATTAGAGATTGGAAGAGACCTCGAAAGACAATCTAGTCCAATCACCTCTCCACAGCTGGATCACCTAGACCAAGTCGCACAGGAACACATCCAGGCGGGTTTTAAATGTCTCCACAGAAGGAGACTCCATGAGGAACTCGTCAAGCTCCTGCCCACGCTACAGTATGTGCTATGGTGTCCCAAAGCAAATATGGAAACAGCAGTAAAATGCTTTTCTTCTCAGCTGAAGGGAGCTTTGGCAGATGTACTGACTTGCACTTTACAGCAAAGTGAAGAGTAATACGGAGGGGGCAACTATGGTTCTGGACATGAAAGACAAAGTGGTGCCAGCACATCCTGGCACATCGGTGCTGCTATTGGTAGCCCTCCATTGCTCAACAGCTCTTCTACTCTCCCTGAGGCCAGTCAAATCCATTAGCAGCTTGTCTGGCATTTGTTGCTACATCCCCTTCTTTTTCTTCCAGCTCATATGTAAGCCCTGTTGA
This sequence comes from Phoeniculus purpureus, assembly GCA_028565055.1. Taxonomy (NCBI): domain Eukaryota; kingdom Metazoa; phylum Chordata; class Aves; order Bucerotiformes; family Phoeniculidae; genus Phoeniculus; species Phoeniculus purpureus. Next base: position 4,551 of record JAOXOE010031167.1, read on the forward strand.
CCTTGATACTGGTGTGACACACAAACAAGTTACATAAAGACTCTCTAGGTGCATTTTCACAGCTCAAAGGTCCCATGCAGTTCGTAGTCTGCTATTTGAAGAGGGTTCGGTATTTAGCACTGGGGCAGATCTTGTTTGAGAGGATTAGGTCTTACGATGCTGTGGTACCTACATCTCATTTTGGTTTAGTCCTCTCTGCTATATTCCTGAAAAATACTGCATATATTTCTTGCCTGAATGCTTTGGCACATGGCTCTTCCCCTGTGCTGTGCCACCAGATCACAGCATCACAGAACCATAGAATGTATTGGGTTGGAAGGGGCTTCCAAAGCTCATCTAGTCTGACCTTCCTGCAGGGACATCTCTGCGTAGAACAACTTGCCTAGAGCCCCATCAAGCCTGACCCTGAATGTGTCCAGGGTGGGACGTCTACCACTTCTCTAGCCAACTTGTTCCAGTGACCTGCAACCCTTATATTACAGAACTTTTTCCTAATGTCCAGCCTAAATCTACCCTTTTCCGTCTTAAAACCATTACCCTTCATCCTATTGTTCCATACTCTTGTGAACAGTTCTTCTCCAGCCTTCTTATAAGCCTCGTTCAGGTATTGGAAAGCCACTGTAAGGTTCCTTTGAAGCTGCCTTCTCTTAAATCTGAACAACCCCAACTCCCTCAGCTTGTCTCCAGCTGTCCTCAACTTTCTAGTGATGGGGGCTGCAGAGCTGGACACAGTACTCCAGGTCAGGTTTCATGACAGCAGAGAAGAGAGATGAAATCACCTCTCTCAGTCTGCTGGCAACACTTCTTTTGGTGCAGACCAGGATGCAGTTGGCCTTTTTGGCAGATGATAGAGGCAAAAATCAGGCATTGCAGTTTGACTCTGCTGCTTTAAAAGCTGTGATACCCAGTGAAATGCCCATGTGTTTTGTGGATTATTTAAAAACACTTCAAGATGTTTTCCACAATAAATCTGCACGTAGGCGGCGTAGCAAAGCCCAGTCCATGTGTGCTGAAGGCTAGGCTGATCCTGTCACTTTACAGCACCAAAAAACAATCAGAATCAAGAAGCATTTTAGAGTGGGGTCAAGAAATGTTGGTAGTTTTAGTGGTTCACCTGGACCCTTAACCTCACTAAACTGTGTCTGAGCTACCAAGGCTACTGAAACACAGACCAAATGATCCATTGAAAGAAGGTTCCTTACCGAGGTGCCTTTATTTACTCAGGCATCTCCATGAATCTTTAGAACAGAGAGACGTGCACATAGTTCATTCCCAAGTAGATTTCAGACCTGTTGAAGCAACATCAGCAGTGCTTGGAGTGAATATGGTCTCCCTTCCCCCAGTCCCTGTCTGCTCAAGCGGGAGTAGGTTTGATCCCTAGTCATGAGAAGTCATTCTGTTATGTGAATTTTATAGATCCTTGGTAAATCGATCTCAGTCATTATTTCTCATCAGTTCTTTTCCCCTAAAATAAAAGTGTTTTCATTGTTTGAGTGTCAAGCAGTCAAATGCGGTGCCTCAGACACAACTATTCAAGGAGATAATTGGAAGCACAGAGGAGCAAACACTGTGCCACCAAAACAACCACCACAGTGCAATCCGAAGGATAAGTTTAGCAAGTGTTTCTTTGCTGGATGACTCACAGAAGGAAGCAGGGGCTGGAGCTGCTGAAAGGGAACCTGCTCCATGGGAACATGAGCGAAGGTCAAGGATCAACTGTGTAAAACCGACTTTTTGTTTGATGTTAATAATCCTAAGGAAATGGATGGAGTCAGAGCAAATGTCAGCTCCAGTAATGACTATGTAACTCTGGGACCATATAGAAAAGTGATAGCACAGCCCGCACGCTGCTGGAATTAATGGGGAGACGTGAGCTGAGAATTCAAGCCTTTCTTTAATGTTTTATTTTGAATTTCTCCACTAATTCTGATTTATCAGAGGGACAGGTAGGTCCCTTCGATATTTCACACTTTCTGTTTATATATCATATAAATAGTACATCCACAATTTAAACTGTTGGTTTTCATCTGTACAAGTTAAAAAGCTTCTCACAGCTGTACAAGAAGCACCATTTCAGAGACTGATGCTATCATTTATAACATTTTTTTAAAGTATAAATAAATGACCTGGTCTCAAGCCCCAGACTGCTGAGGCTCCAGAGGAAGTTGAGGCAAGAGAGGAGCTTGCCTTGGTTGATGAGGGCTGGGTTAGGGATAAGTTGATCAAACTGAATGTGCACAAATCCATGGGCCCAGATGGGATGCACCCATGAATGTGCTAAGGGAGATGGCAGAACTCATTGCTAGGCCACTATCCATCATCTTTGCTAAGTCCTGGGGATCAGGAGAGGTGCCTAGGAAATGGAGGATAGCAAATGTCACTCCAATCTTCAAAAAGGGTAAGAAGGAGGACCCTGGTAACTACAGACCAGTCAGCCTCACCTCCATCTCAGGAAAGGTGATGGAACAATTTGTCCTAGATGCTGTCTTCAGGCACATCAAGGACAGGAAGGTCATTAGGGACAGTCAGCACGGCTCTGCCAAAGGGAAGTCGTGCTTGACCAACCTGATAGCCTTTTAGAGGGCATAGCCAGGTGGATAGATGATGGCAGAGTGGTGGATGTGGTCTGTCTTGACTTCAGTAAGGCATCTGACACAGTCTCACTTAGCATCCTCACAGCCAAACTGAGGCACTGTGGTCTAGATGATCGGGTAGTGAGGTGGATTGTGAACTGGCTGCAGGATGGAAGCCAGAGAGTAGTGGTCAATGGGACAGAGTCTAGATGGAGGTCTGTATCAAGTGGAGTGCCCCAGGGGTCTTGCTGGGACCAGTCCTGTTCAATCTATTCATTGATGACTTGGATGAGGGATTAGGGTACACTGTCAGCAAGTTTGCAGATGACAGAAAGCTGGGTGGTGTCACCAACACCCCAGCAGACTGTGCTGCCATTCAGTAAATGGTCATGTGTGACTTGGTCTAGGTGATCCTGCTGTGACAGGGGGATTAGACTAGATGATCTTTCGAGGTCCCTTCCAATCCCTAATGATTCTATGATTGTATGATAAATATCTGATGTTTTTAGGTGAAGATCAAGCTGGGATGTTATATTTAATGCAAAACATACACATGGTATAGTAACAGGCAATTACAATAGAATGTGTGTTAAATTGCTAGGTTTTACACATCGTGCTCAGACCCACCTTACACGTATTTTTTCAGTGCTTATTTTCACTGTATCGCCTTTCAATAACAGATTGTTTGAGCCTCATTCCTTCTGTCTCTTGCCAAAATACCAGTGAGTTTAATTTTGTTTCAGCCCTGAATTGTGGCGCAGCTGGCAATGTGTAAACACCCAACAGCCTGTTCTACGTTGGTAACTGTGCTCCTTCCTTCCAGGAAGGGATTCCTGCTCTGTAAATTCAGACTGAGCCAGGCCATACTCTGTCCAAAAATGAGATTCTTAGCGGAGAGTAAGTGCTGTGTCATTCTGCTGTCAGTTATTTTCAATTTGGTAGTATTTATTTTAAAATAGATATGAATTTAAATATAAATTTGCAATTTAAAGTTTGCTGACTGTTCAGGACATGGTCCAGATCTGCTTTCCATCGATGAAGAGAACATCACTTCCCCACACATCCTGCTCCAGTGCTTTGCTCTCCTTGTGTTGCACAGATTTCTTGACACCAACCCAAAACACCCCTTCCTCAGGGCAAGTCCATGGCTTCTTCTACTACTTGCAGTGAACAGGGAGGTTTTCTGCTTGTGCAATCACCGAGCTGAAGATGACTGGGGCTGGAGGTTTTGGGGAGGCTGTTTTTCATATGCTTGCCCTGTTTCCTTACTTCCCCAGATGTCCACTTTGGTGTTGTCAGAGACATGATCCTGGGAGGCAAGCTGATGCTCTATGCATGTTCTTAGGACACAAAATCCAGCTTGTTGTGTTCTTCTTCTTCACAGCAGCCTTTTCTGTCCTTGAGGAATGTTATTAATTCTTCTCTGCTCCAGGCTATGCAAATCAAAATCAAATTTTTTCAATTTTCTTTCATAGGACAAGGGCCTCAGACCTCTCATCTCTGTCCCTGTCTGCACCACATCTTCCTGGGGGCACGTTACTCACAGATGAACACAGGGGTGCAGTGCGGTCACTGTTAGCGTGGGAGACCATGGAGGGGCTAATCCTTATGTCTTTCATGCTGTCTGCCCATGCCCCCCCAGGGTGTTTGCCCTTCTCCATGGTGGGTCAACGTGACTGATTCATGCTGCTCCCTTATTCACCCTGGACCCTTCTCTGCAGAGCTGTCATCCAGATGCTTGGTCTACATCCCATATCTGTGCATCTGGCTATTCCCTGAGTGAAGGGAAATGCATCTGTATAAGGGTGTGCATGAGTGCCACTGGTGCTGATCTACCTGAGCTCTCATCAGCCTCGTACGATCCGGGGGTCTCTGCTGGGCAGGAAGAGTGGGTGGAGAGAGGTTCCTGGATTCAAATACTTGAGCCATAATGCTGACTCCTGTCATGGTTTCAGTAACAGGAACCGAGGTTTGAGCGACAGGAACCAAGGTTTGATCTCTGAGCAAAGCATGAGGGAACCACTCAGTGTGGTTATTGCTCTTGCTCATCCTACTCCTCTCTCTAAAGCAAAAATTGCTCCCAAAATCAAAGGAATTGCCCAACAGGTTTTCCCCTCAAAGAGGCTGTTTGGCTCAGGTCTGTTTGGCAGGACCAAACTCGAGGCTGAGGGAGCTTCTCTCAAAGGTTGTTACCGAGGCCATGCAAACAGCCCCCTACCTCACTGCCGAGCACTCTCGGGCACAAACACAACAACACTCCTAAGAAGAGGGAAAAATCAGCTTAATGACAAACATAGTTTTAATTTTATCTGACGTGATTTTAAATGAAAGAGTAAAAAAACCATGGAACCATAGAATCATAGGATCATGGAGAGTGAGGGGTTGGAAGGGATCTACGAAGATCATCCCGTCCAACCCTGCTGCAGAAGAATCTCATGTACTGTCAAACGTCATTTCCATCAATGTGTAGAAATGTGAAGGACTATCTAAGAACAAAGAGTGCTTGTGACTCTAGTGAAGAGACAATCTGGTACTAGTAGTAAAGCAGGTAGTAAAAACGACAGGTTTGGCTGCTGGGATGGCAGGAAAAACACAGATCTTGAAAGTGCTCCTTTGTCCATGGTTGAGCCAACCTTAGAAAGACTGGAAGCGTGGCCCTGTGGCCGGCTTGTGCTGTGTGTGCTGTTTGAAGTGACTGGTTCTCAGTTTAGGCTGATCACCGTGAGTACTCTTTGTGTTCTCTACAACACTAGTTGCCTTTCTGTAGCTTGGCTCTCACAAAAAGGGTCGGTGGAGAGGCAGGACTGGAAGGAACAAAATCACTTGCTGGAGTAGCAGTGATTTTCCAAAGGATGTCTTAGAGCTGTGCTGCTTCCATTGAATTTAATTGACTTTTGATTTAATTTCCTGGTATAATTTTCCCTTAAAATGTGCCTGCTTGTCTTCTCGAGGGCTTTATAAAATGTGGTAATAACGATTGGACTAATGCTAGCGCAGAATTGCTTCTTTTGGATCCCTTATTACGAGATAAGTGGAACACTGCAGGTTTCAGTGATGAACATGGGTTTGCCTAAGATATTAGTGTTCTGGCTGAAGAAGAACTAGAGGATAAGACATAGGAGATTACACACTCTTGTGTTCTAAATGTGTGGAATAATGCCAGCCTGGCTTCCGGTCACTTGAGTTCTGGGTTTGTGGTACAAAAGCCTTTGCCCCAGTAGCACGGCAAAGCATAAAAGGTGATGAGAGGGGGAGAGAGAGTGGGAAGAGATGGCAAGTTAACGTGGGTGAATTTGCCATCAGTTGTTTTGTCTCCAACTGTCAATAGGATAAGAGAGTTCAGTTTAATGAATCACAGAACATCAGGGATTGGAAGGGACCTCAAAAGATCATCGAGTCCAATCCCCCTGCCACAGCAGGATCACCTAGACCAAGTTGCACAGGAACACATCCAGGCAGGTCTTAAAGATCTCCAGAGAGGGAGACCCCACAACACCCCTGGACAGCCTCTTCTAGTGCTCTGTCACTGTCACGGGGAAGAAGTTCCTTCTCATATTGACGTGGAACCTCCTATGTTCCAGCTTACACCCATTGACCCTTGTCCTATCACAGTGTCACCACACTGAGAAGAGCCTGGCTCCATCCTCCTGACACCCACCCTTCACGTATTTATAAACATTAATGAGGTTACCCCTCAGTCTCCTTTTCTCCAAGCTAAAGAGACCCAGCTCACTCAGCCTTTCCTCACAGGGGAGATGTTCTAATCCCTTCATCATCTTCATGGCTCTGTGCTGGCCCCTCCCTAGCAGGTCCATGTCCTTCTTGAACTGAGTGGCCCAGAACATAGTACTCCAGATGTGGTCTCACCAGGGCACAGTAGCGAGTGAGGAGAACCTCTCTTGATCTGCCAACCACCCCTCTTCTCATCGATCAGGGGGAAAAGATCTCTATGATACAGTAAGCGATACACTTCTGGTAACTATTTTCAACCATTTTACAGTTTCAAAGGTATTTGCAGAGACAGTGTCATGTTTTCTTGTATATATCATAAATTTTGAGACAAGCCTCTTTACAATCCTTTTCCCATTCACTATAATGGTGTTATTTCCAGTACGACTCTTGAAATAAATAAAACCAGTGCCCATTTAACAGGAAGACCTGACAAATTTGAATTTTAACCCATATTTTTGTTCCTACACTTCTGGGAGTTTCTAAAAGGATCTGAAGATAATTTTAAAGGTTCTTTAAAAAAGCAGAGCTTTTGCTACCTGTTTCTACCGCTAGGTCATTTGGGAAACCCTTAGAAATGTAATGAAACATAAAACATGGAAACCCATGGAACCAGTGTGAGCCACCATCTAATTGCATGAGCAGATTCATAATGACAGGACACCATTAAAAACCCAGACAGAAAACTTCTCAGTACTTCTACTCTGCATTTCTTTTTGTTACTTTAGGTTTTCACTTGGGGAGTAATGGAAGCGAGCTGAATAATGAATACAGCTCATACAGTTTCAAAGAGCTTTTCTTCCAAGATTTCTTTCTGTTGAGCTGAACTAAAGGTCAAATAACTTTGGCATAGTAGAAAGCAAGAAGATTATCCTTTCTGGACCCTTTTGCTGAGTACAATATAATGGTGACAAGGCACAATGATGGATTAGGAGAAGGGGATGTTTTGAGGTTTTATTTTGCTTACAGAAAAATAAGATAATCATGTCTTTCAGTTACCTGGCAAATGACAATTTTAGGTGGTGCAGTGAATGGCTCAGATCAGAAACATAAATACCTGTTTTCACAGAATCACAGAACATTAGGGATTGGAAAGGACCTTGAAAGATCATCTACTCCAATCCTCCTGACACAGCAGGACCACCTAGATCAAGCTGCACAGGAACATATCTAGGTGGGTTTTTAAGGTCTCCAGAGAAGGAGACTCCACAACCATCCTGGGAAGCCCATTCCAGTGCTCTGGCACCCTCACTGGGAAGAAGTCCCTTCTCATATTGATGTGGAACCTCCTCTGTTCCAGCTCACACCCATTGCCCCTTGTCCTATCATTAGACAACACTGAGAAGAGCCTGGCTCCATCCTCCTGACACC
>JAOXOE010031168.1:0-12223 GCA_028565055.1 Phoeniculus purpureus
GACTTTCCTTTTGTAAAGCCATGCTGACTGTCCCTAATGACCCTCCTGTCCTTGATGTGCCTGGAAACAGCCTCTAGGACAAATTGTTCCATCATCCTTCCTGGGATGGAGCTGAGGCTGACCGGTGAACATTTAGAACAGTGTTTTAAAGCTGATTAGATCAACTTTCCTAGAACTCTGTCCTTCAGCACTACATCTCTATGTCTTAAATCCTCCACTTCCTCTATTCCAGTGTCTGTTAAACCTTTAGATTAAGTAATTCTTCCTAATATCCAATCTGAACCACCCCTGGTGCAACTTGAGGCCATTTCCTGCAGTTCTGTCTCTTGCTGCTTGGGAGAACAGAGCAATCAATCCCCAGTGCAATGACTTAGGTGTGCAGTTGGAAGCCAGGTGGGTTTCTGAGGTGACCTACACCCTTGTATTTTATTTTATGCGTATTGAAAATTAATATAAACCTGTGCTATGTAATTTATTTATTTGATTAACAAATAATAAAACCCCATAAACTTATCCATATTAATGTGAATTCACTGATGTTTCCCTCACTAAGTGGTGAGGGAAAAATGCAAATATTTCATTAGTAGTTGTACCTGCAAAGCAGTGTCTGAAAATCCATGCTAAAACTAATGGCCAAAGGACAATATTTAATTCCTGATTTTTTAAGTTAATTTTTATTTAGGTAGATTATACTGAGAAGCAGGATAATTCTTCAGTACTCTTCAAGTAGTGGGTGTGTGCTATCGAACTTCAGGTTTAATTTGATAACAATGCCTAATCTCCACAGGTTGTGTTAATTGAGGAAGTCTGGTGTCTTCTAAAGGCAATACAAAATCAGAGTCCGCAGACTGGTTAGTTACTAAGAGAGGACAGATACTCATTTCCTTCTACTGATTGCAGAATGAAACAAGACAACTTCACGCACTGAATAGGTAACTAATGTTTTAACATCTAAATACCAGTAATTTGAGTCTCATTGCTATTGTCAGATGTAGCTAAGGATTCAGTAAATTCATAGGCTTAAGTACATAATTGAGCCTGTGTCTGGGTACCAACAGGATGCCACAAAGTTAGTCACTAAAGAACGAATAGACAAATAAACAGCTAACAAAATGTCTGATGCTGATAATGGTCTGCGTGCAGCTTCCTGGGGTTAGTCAGGAGTCATAAAAATCATTCAAATCTTGACAAGCAGGCATTGCATGTGTGGCTTGAGAAGAGACCAGCAATCTGACAAATCTGTTTCCAACATTCTCCTTATATTAATCCTTAACATTTCGGTTTATAAGAGATGAGCCCATTCCTTTGTTTACCTGAAGACAAGCTTAGAGGTACAGACTACCACCTGTGCCACCCGTATTGTAAAATGCTTATAGTTCTCTGGCTATAACAACCAGCAAGGAAAGAGGTCGTTTTGACTCCTTTCTGTACCTCTGCCACACTATTACCTTCTTCTTCGTTTCAGAGGATACGGCTCTTTTTTGCTGTTCCTTTGTCTTCCATCGCCAGGGAGCATTGATGTGTTTGCATAACACTGAGCTTTTTCTCTAGTAGTAGAGAATAGTGTAACCCAGGACACTGTTAGCTCCATATGGAACTTCAGGAACCAGCTAACTCTTTGGTGATTCTGCAAAGATCAATTTCATGCTGCTGCAGTCCAAGAGGATGAGGATGTTGGCCAAGGTGCTAACTGGACCATCTATGGGATACTAGTGACGAGATTTACAGATGCAAATAATATATCTCTCAAGAGGTCTCTCTGTCTCAGTCTGTTGTCTTTCAACAAATCCTGCCCTCATCCCCTCTTCACGAAGCTTCTCCTTACCAAATGCATCAGTGCCTTTACTTCCTGTGGGTATTTCTTAGCTGTAAATAGAGTTACTGTAGAGGGACAGTGAGATGTCTAGGATTACAAATTACAGCGGCAACCTTATGCTAACGAGAGGTCTCCTACGCCAGACAGGCCACTCATCATAGGTCCTGACAATGCTGTTTGTCAGGGGTATTGCTGTTTCAATCTGCTGTCAAATGCCTGTACAGACTATGAAACGGAGGGTCTGTCCTTTCGAGTATGCCTCATTGCATTGAATTTTCCGTTTCTGCATGCATTTTGTGCTGTTATTTATGTTGCTCTTTGAAAGAAGTGTCAGCCTCCTCTTACTGTCTGAAAACGTTAGTATCCATCATTTACTCAAATAGGAGCACTCACTCTCACTCTTCTTATTTTTTAAACTCTCTTAGACCCCAGTATGAAGGTTAAATTGGTTTCCTAGCTGAAAAAAAGAGAAATTCTTACCTGGGGCCACCTTTTTCCCATTCTATTTAGGTCACTTTGTGTCTTATCATGCCACCACCTTCTATTGATGAAGAGAGAATAAAAAGCTGTGAGGTCTTAATAAAAAATTTTCTTCAAAAGAATACTCTTCCCTCTTAAAGCTGGCCATAATTAAGGATCAAAATCATGCAAGGATTGTTCTGTGGTTGAAATATGCCTGGCTGTTAGCCTCTGAAGACAGTTCTAGCCCCACTCAATAAAATCACGGATTAGTAGTAAATATTATCTATTTGTAAACAATATGTAAAATTCAATGTGGTGTTTATCCTTTATCCGCATAATTACAACCCTCGAGTTTAAATTTGCTTTATGGCAGTCATGGTGCCCAGCATGGTGTGTGTAAAAGACTAACACATTCTTGCAATAAAGAAATACTTGGAAGGTTTACCAACATTCTTTTCTAAACATATGTTCAGAGGTGCTCTGCATTTTAAATGACTTTTTTTTTTTGGTAACTGGAGTGCTGCAAAATATTCCTGTGACCTTTCAGACGTGCCGTTTGCAAAGTCCCTGAAGTGATGTGGCAATAGCCATTGCACTGCTACAAACCTCGTTTGCAATTATAATGCTGCCTCACAGTTTTCTAGGATGCTTGTTAAATAAGAAATGTTCCACAGTCCCGCAGTGTGGGTTTTTATTCTTCTCATGGTGCTAAATTAGTTGATTCTTAAAACATTGATTTAGCCCCTTAGGGTTGGACACTGATCTAACCCACGCTTGTTGAAAACTGAATTATAGATAAGCTCTCCCCCATACTGGAACAGAACAGCTTAGATGTTCAAAGAAAATTTGATGACCTATCAATTTTGAAATTGAAAATTTTACTTCTTAGCACTCCTAGGCTTGCATACCACCTCAGGCACTTTAAGTTGGACAAAGTTAGCAACAGAATTATTAGACCAGGCTGTCTTTAAAGGAAGCAAAAATGATATTTATGCAGTTTTCCAGGTAATTAGTACTAGTAAGCTTCGTTCAGTTCAGAAAACCATGTATTCTACTACACAAAATCCCCAGCCATCATAAAGGAGTTCATTTGTGAATCTAAATTTTCAATAATTGCAGGTGCTTTGAAAACACAAATAGGAAGATCTAATGAACCATCTAATGGCATATTGCTAATAGTCTTTTAAAATTGTGTATTTGCTTATTTAGGATGTATTGGAATGTAGTGTGCATATTTATTACATCACCAGCAATACTCAGAAGCAAACGTTATGAAGCATGTTTAAGGTACATGGAAAGTTCTGTTTTAGTGCAAGATTGTTGCATAGGTAACTGGATAACACAACACATAACACAACAATCATTGTCACAACTAAATGAAACCACCTCATGTGCAGGGAGAGCAATGTACTGCACTCTTTCTGTGTGTGTCCAGTCTCATTGAATCGTAGAACGGTCTGTGTTGGAAGGGAGCTTAGAGATCATCTAAGGGCAGGGACACCTCTCACTCGACTCAGAACCTCGTCCGATCTGATGGAAGGCAGAACGGATACAAAGTGGAGGAGTCCATCGTCTGATGATGATATTAAGGGTAAGGAGTACAGGAAAGGAAAGCCACATAGGAAAGTAAATGTGTGTTTCACGAAAGAAAAATGCTGTATTTCAAAAAAGAAAGCCATGACAGAGACGGCAGTGTCATCTTACCTGTGTCACATCCTAGACTAATTAACTAGGTAGGACATATGCTGACCTTAAATGGATCATGGCAACGTATCGACATCTGGTCTGGAACCCAGTTCAGAAGTTGTTCTGTCTTTCAGTATGAGGTAGATACTACTTATTCTGTTTCATTGACACGTATTTCGCTGGTGGAGGTGCAAAGCCTTCAAAAATCAGACCACAAAACCAGCATAAAAGGGTTTTGTTCAAGGACTTGTAAGAAAAGGCTTAAAATGAAATATGAGGAACCTTGAAGTGAGCTGTGTCCACACACGTCACGGTGAACTTGGACAGCTGTTTTCCTTCCCGAGAGCTCAGAAGGCATATTCAAAATAATAAACTTAGGGGCAGCTGAGCAATAATGTGTTTATCCCGTGGCTGTCATGATCAAGGACAGAGCGCTGGGTGTGTGCATTCTTTCACTCATCTCGAATCACAGATGCATTCTTCCATCCACAGGTTTAGATAAAACAATGGCAGGGATATTTAATTTGCTGCATTATGCTGTTTGCTTTCTAGCCTAGAAATTAATGAGTACTTCTCCAAGTGAAAGCTCATGGAAAGATCTGCTGTTTTCTTAAATAATTTTAATAAATCAGAAAAGAGATGCAGTAACTGTGTGTATTTTATCTGTTAAAAAATCCTCATAAACTTTCCCTATACGTGTTGGATTTATTGTCTTTCTCCAAAGCAATTTGAAAGGCACTAAATTATGCTCCCTTTCAGGTTCTGAAAAAAAACTTTAGCAATAAAAGCAGAAAAGTTGCTGCTAAAATTAATTTTCTTATAGATTTATAGGAAAACTGAGAACTGCTTTGATGTCTTTCGCATCCCCTTGCCAGTAAGAAAAAAAAAATATAAAAAGAAAAAAGAGAAAAAAGAACTTCTATTAAATTTAACAACACTCTCCTCCTCTTCCCCCACTTCAAACCTCATTTATCTTTTATGAGCCCTGGGCATCTTGCCATAATAAAATTCTGCATTATACTAGAATTCTATCATCATTTAGCAGTTTCTTCTTTTTCTACCTTATCAGCTCCTGGTGGCATTGACCCTGGTGTTGAAGAAGTTGGGTGCAATGGGTCAACATTTGCACACTATGGTATGCAATCCAATATCCAAAGCACTGAACCTGGACAATTAAGGTATCCAGTTTTCAGAGGGACCGTTAGCTCTGCTCGGTGCTAGTAGCATTCCTTGAAGTTTAGCTTTGCCTAAAAATATCAACTGGGGTTTACACCTTCTCAGGAGTTGTGGAAAGAAAACATTGACATATGTTAGGCAATTCTTAGGAATATAACTCTGGATTAGAATACTCGATTTAGAGGTGTATGATGTTAATTGCTACACGATGCTCACTGTGATCAATAAGCATTTTTCAGGATAATGTAGTGCTGATGACAGCTGCTAACTTCATTGAGTAGCATCCAGCAACCTCCAGAGGTGGATCTGCAATGCATGAGCAGGCACTGTGACAAATTTTGTACCGTCTTTTCTGACCTGAGAGACTGCTATGATAGATGGAGACATGCAATCATGAACTAAATTAACTCAGAAAAGTAAAAAAACAAATCATAAACTAGTGATAAAAGTGATATGGAATAAGAGGTTGAATGTCCGAGTTTGAGCTAGACCAGAATGAATTCCTTCCAGTGACTTCAGTTCCTGAATTCAGTTTCCATTTGCCACTGAGTCCAGTCTGGGACTTCCTTGGTGCCTGCTCAAAGCATCAGTGGTGACCATGGTGTGAATGCCATCAAGGTGGAGAGGGTCCATATTGGGTTTGTATGTATTTGCATGTATTTCATTTTAGTTTGAATATTTGCATTAACATTATTTAGTTTTCTTTCCCAATCTCTCTCCTTTATTCCCTTTCTCATCGCCTGGGAGAAGGGAGAGAGGTTAATAGAAAGCATCTGTCATCTGCCCAGCCATGCAGACAGAAACCTCAGATATACTCCTCTTGTAAATGTTGGTTGTAAAGTTTTGAAAGCACAATCAAAGCAGTGGCTGACAGACTTAATCTCCACGACCTGCTTCCAAATGCACAGGTGAATTGAGGGAAAATGATAAATTAGGATTGCAAGCAGAGTAGAGTTTGTTACTCAAGATCACAGAGCCAGAGGGGGGGTAAGGGAACAAAACTCTGGAGGGGGAGTCGGGTCTTCTTTGTAGATGTCTTCTTAAAGACACTCCTCCATGAATAAAACACCTTCTGTGCTCTAATCTTTGAACCTTGGTTTTTCTGAGTCAGGCTACCAGCATGCAGAGTGAATGCGTTAACTTTAATAGGTGTTATGCAACTCAATTCCAATACTCACAGGAAATGTATCTAGGCGTTCTAAGGCATTTATTTTAACACAGGGTCTTCTTGAAACTTTGTCAGTATTTTATTTCCAAAATTCATAAGGTGTCTGTTTTAAAACTGTGAGAGTGAAGCCAATTAATCACAGGCTGCACTACAGCATGTAATGAAAAAGAAATGAGGTCTGATACCAATTCCTTTTTCTTTGTCAGAGATTTGAGCTGTGATGGTAGATTGTCTCACAGAAAGAAGTTAACAGAAATTTAAAGAGGAAATCTGGTCTGGCAATTAAGGTGCTAGTCTGAGAAATGTGATCTCTAGGCTAAGTTCCCTGATGTGCTGTAGACTGTCTCGGTGACCTTGCCACCTAGTGGAATATATTTTCCCTACCTACATTGGTCTGAAAACCAGGTAGGCAAACCACCCCAGTTACCTAGGCAATCTAGATACACCTGGTCGTTGTTCTACCTGTTTTAGGACAGGATTAATAACCCTCAGAGGCAATACCACTTTCCTATAAGTAGATAAGACCAGATCTTTACTTTGAGGTGAGTGTTATCCCATTTTTAGTCTTCGTGTGCTTCAATTCTCCACACACCTGTAAAATGAACATTAGGGTATTTGCTTTCCCCTTTAGCCTATTAGGAAAAGATCAAAGCACACAACATTAAAACACAGTAATGATAGGGTGATAAGTACCACAGGCACACCTAAGGCTTGTCAGAATAAGAAAATCCCAAGTCTTTGTGACTCCAGTCACAGTATTTTGCTAAACTCACTTCCAGCACTGCTAAAATCAGCTAATCAGAATGCAGTCCTGATTGCCATCTGATTCGATTCCTATTATTCAGAGACCAACACTTGGCACTAAATTCTTAAGATGAAAGGGAAAGATGTGCTATAAATAAATGCTAGTCAGCATTCAGGTGTTGGAAGATCTGATTTGTTACAGCTGTGCCATGGTATCTATCAGCAAACCCTGTTCTACGTGCCACAGGTGCCTGTCACTGGAAATCTGATTTCATTATCAATTATAAAGGAGACGTGTCAGTCATGAGCTTCTACTCTTTGCTTGGAGAAAGATAAATAATTCATTTTTTTAAGTGATAGACAACAACTGACTGAAACTTCTTCAGGCCAGCTTCTCAGTCAAGACTGTCAGGATTCAGTGATGTTTGGGTGATTTCTAGCAACAAGCAACTTCAGTGCAGCAGTCTATCAATCGAAGCTGAGAGAAACCTGTTGTTGATGTTCTTTGAAATTAGAGTGGCTTATGTTTGCAGGGCACAACTGTCAGGCCAGTTTTATCCCTTTTTCTCATTTAGGGAATTCTCCTTTCTGTCCGAGGATTGCATTTAAGACCGTTATGCCTCTCTCATGTGGATAGAAAACCTCGTGCAAGTCTTCTGAGTTGAAGTACCTGTGTTAGAGAAAGTTTCAAGGTAAGTGCTGGCCAGCACCCACCTTTATTACGCAGGAACAGGCAAGTCTTATGGTTAGTGCTCAGCTTTACCACAGCAGAGAATGACTTGGGTTCAGGTTTGGGGTGGCTGGAAAATCTTCTATCCAAGATTATCCACTGCAGATGTTTTCAGTGAAAGTGACACTCAGGCTGGTGTGTTTATTCAGTCATCGCACAATTCAATGTCTTCAAGAGTTCCCATAGAGGGAACAGGGCTTTCAAGAGCAAACAGAGACATTTCAAGCATGTGTTCCCAGTAGAACAGAATTTATGTGTCTTGTTTATTTATACACTTTGTATGAGTAAATAAGAGATTAAACATTTTTCCCCTTACACACCCAGGCCATCTTTTAAAAGAATCATCATGTTTGGGTCTCTCCAGAGAACATTCGAAAGTACTTGGATACATCATTTTTCTCAATTGCCCTTGAGTTGCTCCAGTTTTCAGACAACCTTGTTAATTTTATTCTTACTCTGATACCGCTCCTTTCATTTTCAGGATCAATTCCAACAGACTCCTTTTTTCCATGGAAGTTCTATAATCTTTCTAATCTTCCTAATACTCATCTTCTAAATTATCTTCTTTAATTTAAGCAAACTAATTATTCCAAATAATTATTATATAATTATTCTAAAACATTATTCCAAATAATGTGAATAATTTATCATTTGAAAGTTGCCATCACCTTTCTGTGACTAGGTCGTTGATTTCTCCAGTAACTAGAAGACAAAGTGTTTTTCATTTTAATTCTTTGCAGTGGTGTTTGTTTGATTCAAGAGGCTGGACCTGTATTCATGGTTACCCGAATTCAATTTGTCATGAGAAAGATTCTGCCTTTGGAAAAGGAAAACCAGTGTCAGAAAAGACCATTTTGCACTGAAGGATCACTACCTGCTGTAACTTCCTGCACTGCTCTGTAAGTTGCTTATGGGTTGAGTCCATTTAGAAATGTGCTAAATGTGTTCTCATACACGTCACATCTTAATGTGTCCTTTAAATTATGGCAAGAGTAACAGTCCTCAGAACACTGGGGTAGATTCATTAGGTGGATTATCCTTTTTCTATAAACAAGAGTAAAGAGGATGTGAATAAGCTCTAAATTACCTGAGGCAGAAGATGATAATTGCACATGCATATATTCCCTTATAATAACATTTTGCTTTTACTAACCCGGCAGCTGGAATAAAACTTATTAGAACAAACCATGGTCTCCCAGGAACCCTCAGCTTCTCAAGTCGATGGATTAATGTTATATAAATAGCTTGATATTCTTACTTAGTCAGTTTGTCCATATCAGTTTTCAGTACAGCTTCATCTCTGGCCTAGTGTCCCTCCAGGCTGAGCCTATTAATATATTCTGTATCTGGTTGTTGCTTGGATTCGTTTTTATGCTTCGTATCTTTGTGCCATATCAATGCAAAACAAATTAGGCAGGGTACGGCATGCATATTCCCAAAAGGAGTAGAAGCAAAATGAGCTAACATCAGTTGCCAGCCTTACTGTAGCACTGCCAGCATCAGCCACTCTGCTGGAGAAGCAGCGTGCTGTATTAAGGTAGCATCAACCTGATGAATATGCTGGTACAGGAATCTCTATTGTTTTACCTCTTTCATTCCCCTACTACGAATCGGTTTCTCAGCTGATAGACTCTGCTGCTGCAAACAAGAAACACTTCCCAGTTCCTCACTCCACTACTAATCCTATTTTTCCTAACTTCTCTAAATGTATATTGGTTTCTAAAATGTCTTTAGTCCATTTAGCATCGATTCCATGCGTGAGTTAGGAAGGATTGTAGTGCGAGGTGATATTTGCTGTTGCTTTCTGGCCCTCTTCTTGTACAATCTGTGCTGAGTCAGCCCGTGGTCAATGACAGCCATCAGGAGCTGCAACCTTTGACCACTATTTACATGGAAACAGCATGAATTAGAGCAGCAAAATCCAGCCATATTCCTGAGATGAAACAGCAGAGTGGGGACTTTGCTGTGGCTCTGGCATATTGCTTGCCCGTTCCTTGCTACAGCTCTTCCTGCCCCAACACACAACACAAACGCGGCAGAATGAGAAAAAAACCATTTGCATTCGAGTCTCACAAGAAGTATTTGGTAAATATTTTGTAACCCTTTCTAGGACACGTGGTAGATTCACTGCACATAGGTTTATGTAAGGGAGGGTATTTTAAGTGGAGTGTCATCTCTTCCGTTACAAGACCTTCTGTCTGTGTTGTTACTGCCTCTGCCATTCATATTCATGATTAACATCGCTGTGTTTGTTAGCATATTAGTTACAAATAATTAGTATTACTATGTGCGCTGGGTTTTTAACAGGATTTGTACATATTATGATAAAATCGCTGCTAAACAGGGCAGTTAACTTCCAAGCAGCCACTCTGCTCGCTCATATGGAAGTCAGAACTTCTGTAGAAGCCACTTCAGCTAGCACTAAGCATCCCACCTTTTCTAAGGTTAGGGATGCAGAATGCAATCATCCAAGGTGGATTTATTCCAAAGTACTAACCTTCCCTTAGCCAATATTAATATTCAAATAGAACTGCTAGCGGGCTCAGTATTTTGCGCTCAGGAGCTAATTGACGTGTCTCAAAACAACTATGATAAGCAGAAAATCTTATGTTTGTGACTGCCTTTCTGAACGTACTCGGTCTCCAAAATCCCCTCGAGGTGCCTTCGCTCCTGTCTCACTGCTGATGTTGAATGTGCAGGACTTTTGTGCTGATACAAGATGAAGAGGTTTTATAGCTCAGTGACAAGGCATACGTGGTCACATTCTGCATGTAAGAGAAACAGATTCTCTCCTATCAGCAACTTTTGGATCTGTCCACTAATTTGACAAGGAGGGGAAGGTCTCAAACACAGCAACATTTCCTATGCCTGTTATGAGACTAGGCAGTGAGAGAGATTTTATCCATGCCTCTGCTAAAGGAGAGCTCTCACACAGCACAAACATTGAAAATCAGGTTCCACAGGCTCATGGAGCTACTTTGAAAATCTGGCTGTGAATCTCATGGGTATCTCCTTACGCTTTGACAGGTGTCCAATGTTCCACATGAAGGTGTATCCAGGAGAAGTGAGACAATAACGGTGTTTTCATTGCACTTGTTTCAATTTCAATGCTTGTTTTCGTTCTCATAAGTAAATGTTTTCCTCTTGTTCTTTCCTAAACTGCATGGGATAAAATGCAGTAAATCTCTAAGAACAAAAAGAAAACAATAAAGCTCTTAAGGGGCTGTTTGGTTTCTGTTTAAACAGCTAACAGCTGTTTCAGTCTTCTTCACTGGTTTCAGATTTATTAGGGCCATGTAAGAAAACATCAATTTAAAGGTATCTTTTTGTTTTCCAATTTTCAGGTTTTAAATAAAAAATAACATTCTTCAGGGTTTTTTTTTGTGTGCAATCCTTGAATTTCTTATTTATGGTTCCTAAAATTAGGTTGATGGAGACAGAAAGTAAAATAACACTCTATTTTCCAAAAACAAGCCGTAGAGTAGTCCCGTCCTGAGTACTGACTTGGTGCATGTAAATCAATAGTATAAATAAATCTTGATGCTAGCAAAGCCAGATTTTTGCAAAGCAAAATATCTGGTGAGTCTCAGATCAAATCTGGTCTATTTTGGTCATGTGTGTCTCTATGTAAGCAGTAAAGAAACAGTTGAGGAAATGTCACTGTGAAAGTGCTCATATCACAGAGCATTAGGGATTGGAAGGGAACTCGAAAGGTCATCTAATCCAACCCCCCACCAGAGCAGGATCAACTAGATCCAGTCACACAGGAACATATCTAGGTGGGTTTTAAACCTCTCCAGAGAAGGAGACTCTTAAACCTCCCATGGGCACCCTATTCCAGTGCTCAGTGACCCTCATTAGGAAGAAGTTCTTTCTCACATTTATGTAGAACCTCTTGTGTTCCAGCTTACACTCATTGCCCCTTGTCCCATCATTACATGCCACTGAGCAGATTCTGGCTTCATCCTCCTAACACTCACCTTTCACATACTTATAAACATGAATGTTGTCTATCTTCTGAGTAGGAATAAATGATTTCTTCCTGAGAACTTTGGTGGACTTCCCTAGCCTTCTCTAGGCACATCAAGAACAGGAGATTTACTAGGGACAGTCAGAATGGTTTCTCCAAAGGGAAGTCATGCTTGACCAACCTGATAGCCTTTTTAGGGCATAACCAGGTGGATAGATGATGGACAAAGTCTAGTTAGAGGCCTGTATCTAGTGGAGTCCCCAAAAGGTTGGAACTGGGACCAGTCCTAGTCAGTCTATTCATGAATGACTTGTATGAGGGATTACAGTGCACTATCAGCAAGTTTGCTGATGGCAAAAAGCTGAGATGAGTGGCTGACACCCCAGCAGGTGACTCTCCCCCTCTACTCCACTCTGGTGAGACCCCACCTGGAGTACTGCATCCAGTTCTGGAGCCCTTATTACAAGAAGG
>JAOXOE010031169.1:0-12223 GCA_028565055.1 Phoeniculus purpureus
TGATCCTGCTGTGGCAGGGGGATTGGACTAGATGATCTTTCGGGGTCTCTTCCAATCCCTAATGATTCTATGATAAATTCAAGTCAAGTTGTGTACTCATGCATTCAGTGGAGAAAGTGTATTTTTTTTCAGTAGACCCAGTCTGAGGCCATATGGTTTTCTCCTTTTGAACTCCCAGTCACACGACTTCTGCTGTACAAGTTAAAAAGCTTCTATACTCTCTTGCTCAAATGGCTGAAGATAGTCCTATTGACATTTTATGTATTATCTTCAGTATTTATCCAAGTAATTTAAACACATTTTACACTTGAGAAGACACTGTATTACTACAGAACTTACCCTTGTTTAAAAATAGGCAGAAGGGGTTAAAATACATAAGATCGTTCACAGCAGTACTAACAAATACGAAAATTGATTGAGTGGTGCTGCATATTAAGCACAGTAAACTGAATAAAAAACCCCTAGAATTCAGCTTCAAACACTGTCACAAGCCAAAGTGCATCAACAACAGAATGCACAAAAACACAGAAAGAAAAGAGAACATTGATTCAATTAGCTAAACAGCCAAGGTCTTATTTAAGACAGTCAGTACTTCTGATCACTATGTAAGAACAACAGAATCATTTAGGTTAGAAAAAACCTTTGAATCCAACCATTAACCTAACTGTTCCAAAGCCAGGGCTAAACCAAATCTTTACGCTCCAGATCACGTGTAACACATCCAGGGATGTAAACACATAGAAAGTAACAACTATAAATTTACAATATCCTCCTGTTTACCTCAGAAGAAACCAAAGATTACCATTCATATACTGCACCTGCCTCATTTGATACTCTATTTGCGAGGGGGCAGGCAGGGAAGAAAGAGTACATAGGTCCTGATCTTTGTTTTATGCTAACTTGTAAAAAAGTTTGGAGTTGAGGATGCTCTAGAAAACATTTCAGCACAAGATGAATCAGCTGAGAAATCACAACTCAAAACAATGTTCTGGGGATTCCACTTCCACAGCTGGATTCAGTTGCCAATTAGCTTTTCTCTGCTCTTACAGAGAAGTACTCTGCTTGAACACTTTAACATGTAAACTTACTGAATCCTTCAGCTGGAAATTTGTAGGACATGCAAACACTTCCAACAACAGGTATCCTCTCCATCTCCGAAATGGTTCCAGTCCTTCAGAGCAGAAAAGCACACCCTTGGTTAAAAGACACTGTCCTTTAACCTTCCTTGTAGCATTACTGAGTAGATTAAAGAGCACAAAATCAGTTCCTGTCAGTACTGGCATGACAAGAAAGAAGAATGTGAAAGAAAAGTCTACTCCAACACTTCATAGAATCACAGAACCATAGAACAGTTCTGTTGTGAAAAACACCTGGTTCCAACCCTCCTGCCATGGGCAGGGACTCTCAACCTGGTCTGGTTGATCAAAGCCCTGTTTGACTTGGTCTTGAACACATGCAGTGATGGAGCATCCACAACTTCTCCGGGTAACTCATTCCAGTGTCTCACCACCCTCACAGGGAAGAACTACTTTCTTAGAGCTCATCTAGCCTCTTCCAGTCATTATCCCTTGTCCTGTCATTACATGATCTTGTATGAAGTCCCCTGCTCAGGGCCCTTTTAAGTACTGAGACTGCTGTAAGGTCTTGAAGCCTTCTCTTCTCTGGGCTGAACAACTAGCAACTCTCTTAGCCTGTCCCCATAGATCAGGTGCTCCAGCCCCTAATCACCTCCATGGTCCTCCTCTGAACCTGCCTGAGCAGTTTCTTTCTTACACTTTCTCACACTAGGGGCTCCAGAGCTGGACACAGTACTTCAGCTGGGGTCTCACAAGAATGGCACAGAGGGGCAGAATCACCTCCCTTGACCTGCTGGCCATGCTTCTTATGATGCAGCCCAGGATATGGTTGGCTTTCTGGGTTGCAAGTGGCCATTACCAGGTCACATCCAGCTTTTCATCAACCAACACCCTCAAGTTCTCTTCAGGGTTACTCTCAATCTACTCATCAGTCAGCCTGTATTTGTGCTTGAAAATGCCACAATCTGTGTGCAGAACCTTATACTTGGCATTGCCTAACCTAATGAGTCTCACATAGGCCCACTTCTCAGGCCTGTCAAGGTCCCCCCTGGATGGCATCTCTTCCCTTCAGCATCCAGAGTTCACTGCAGTTCTTTGAGTATGACCATCCAGACAATTCCTTACCCATCAAGTGGGTCCCATCCATCAGATCCATGTCTCTCCAATTTAGAGAAAAGGCTGCTGTGCAAGACAGTTATCAAATGCTTTGCACAAACCCAGGTAGATGACATCCACTGTTCCTTCCTCATCTGCCAACACTGTAACCCTGTTACAGAAGGTCACCAAATTTGTCATGTATAACGTGCCCTTAGTAAAGTCATGTTGGCTGTCACCAATCACCTCCTTATTTTCCATGTGCTTTAGCATCGATTCCAGGAGGATATGCTCCATGATCTTGCTGGGCACAGAGGTGAGATTGAATGGTGTATAATTTCCTCAAGTCTTCCTTTTTTCAGATTAGGGTTATGCATCTATTTTTCAGTCATCAAGAATGTCACCTTGGCAACATGGAATGCCATAACTTCTCAAATACAATGGACAGTGGCTAATCCACTTCATCAACCAGTTGCCTCACCACAGCCTAAACTCTGGCAAACTAGGGGTTGAGCACATCACATCCTGGATCAAAGCGAGAGTTCATGGGTAATTTTAGACCATGAGCAACCTATAAGCCTTTCAACCCTCCTAACAAAACTCAGGTCCCAAGGAAGAAGAAACACAGTGCACACATCTACAAAATGCAGCACTTAAGAGTGATGAGCACTGCTCTTCAGAAGAGAACCTTAACTTTTTTGCAGTGCCAGATCTTAGGCTTTTTTGGTCTTATCTTTCACATTGCTACTAAGCAAAAGAAATAGGATTCAGGACTGGATCCTAGAATGAGTATCTGGACTGTAAATTCCTACTTGAAGAAAGCTGCTTGGTGGAGGACTCACAGCAGAAATGTATCTAAAAGCCATTTAAGGAAAAGGCACCACAAATCAGTTTAGGTTAGATTTCAGAAGTCTTCAAAGGCACAACTACTGGAGGATCAGAACACCTGTTCTAAGTAGATACAGCCAGTATGAACACAAAAGCAGTCCAGTTTGGGTTTAAAGAACTCCAGAAATTCACTTCTTTCACTTTTACTCAAAGGGCAGGATTGCGATCTAACACAGATTAATATTAAAACACACTCTTTCACTCATTAACATCATGTCATAACTAGCTTAAGGGCAAAATGAGACTATGATAATCTTTTTTCATTTATATCCTCACTAAAATACTATTTGGTTCTCTATTACCATTCAAATACCATGTGATTCTAAGGGTTGCACAGATCCCTTTTATTAAAGAAGCCAGAAGCAAATTTGTATTTCACTCTTCCAGTAGTGACAGGGAGAGTTTTCAGAGTAATACCCCTACTGAAATCAAGCAATTAGGTAGCAGAAGGCATCGAAGTGTTGTGTTTAGAACTGAGAAAATAGAGAAAGAGAAAAGACACTGACAATTAAAAAAGGCATCAAAACAGTGAGCTGTTTTTAACTTTTCAGGAAGGAGTAACAGACTCAAAGTACAACCTGGGTCTGTTTGCATTTCAATGGAAAAATGAAATAATGGTCTGAGAGTTTTGTGTTAGAAGAAATAATAACCAGAAGAAGGTATAATTTACACACATTGCAGCAAGTCAAGTTTATAACCTGCATTACCACATCTCAGGGAAATCAGCAACGAAGTCCAGTTGTGCAACTATCTTTTCTTAGGAGAGAAAAAAAATGCTTTTAGATACATCACGATCATGAAAAAAGCCAAACACTGCAAAATACTTAACCTACCTTAAAGGCCAGTATTTTGAACACCCCAGAACACACATGTCAAATCAAGAAACTGCCAGTGAGACACGGATCCTGTTCTTTTAAATGCACTGAGACATTTCTTAAATTAAAAAAAAACCCCAAAACTCTAAACACTCCCTGTGCACCAAATGGAAACGAAATAAAAATACTGACATGTGTGACATGGCATTTGATAGTCACAATACATCATTTATTAGTTTAGAAATCCTATTTTATAAATACCTAACATAGTGACTATGCACTCAAATATATATCTAACAGATACAGAGATTAAGCCATTTTTGCTTCATTTATTAAGCATTCATGATTATTCATAATTATTAAATCTTATCAATCCTATACTACAATAGTATTCTGCAATAAAATGCTTATTGTAAAATACACTCTGCTGAGACTAAAACATCAGTGTACTGTCTGTTCATGAACTAAGAGTCAGATCAACAAAGAATTAAAAGCTTGAGCTTTTATTTAGAGACGACGTTAACTGATTAAGCATAGAATGTCAACAAAATCTCATGAAAAACTGGCATGTGCTCAGTAGAGAGAAGACACTTGCTGACATCCATAGACTCACATGCACAGAAAACAAAATGAATCTCAGAGTAATAATTCCCCTGAAAAAGAAGTTATTCTTGCCAGTGTGCAGACTACAAATGACAAAACCTTACTGAACAGCCGCAAAGTTTAAAACACTGCCATTTAATAACATTAACTGCATTAAACATTGGAAAAGCTGTCATTTTCAATTTATTTTTTTTCAATTTACCTGTTCATCTAGTTGCATCATAAATTTCCCCTATCTCATCCCAGCTTGAGAGAGGCAGTGAAGCACCACACAGGGAGCACTTAGCTCTCTTTATGCACTGACATTTTTTCTGTATACCTACAGTTTGATCTAAGTGCCCTAAAACATCAGAACCTGATTTACATAGTACTTATCAATTACAATCAACTTTAAGTAATTCGGTCTTTTAAACTGAAAGACTCTTAATGTTACAATGTTTAAGTTGTTCTCAAATTAATTGTCCCTCATAAAGCAGCAGCAACCAGGCTTCAGGTCAACTCTAGCTGCAGATTTCTGTGATACAGCCTTCATGAAAACTTGAACTCGGGAGTTGAGTCAGCAAGCAGGTGCTCTGTGCTCTAAACCACTGCTGACAGCTCAATGTGGAAGGAGTGAGACAGAATTAGAGCACTCCCAACCATTCCCGCCTTATGTAAGCAGTGTCTGTGCCTCATGGCAGCCTGCAGTCCTCTCTGCAAGGCACAGATGGGCTCACTCAGCTGTAAGTGTGGCACAGCCTTATTAGATCTTTAATAGCCCACTCACATCCAACTGAGAAGACACTGGGAATGCAACACTCAAGCTTGTGGAATTCATGGATGAAAAGTTGTCACTGAAGTTAAATGGCAGCTGGCAAGTCTAGGGACAAAAGGGTCAGACCCCATCAAATCCAATTCACTAATTTATGAGTGGAAAGAAAGCGATGGGACAAGAGACGGCATACTACACTTGAAGTCACAGAACACAGATAGTAACAAATCAAATAATTTAGCTTAGTTCTGCAATAATAACAGAGGCAGGTTAGTTTATACCTAGCTCAGCACTCAAACAAAAGCAGTAGGTGGTCATTCTTCTGCTTGAAGGAGAAGTGGAAAGTCTCAACTCTTAGTCCACAAATCAGACCAAGAATGCAGAAATGAATCAAGTTTTACTCTTATAAGATTATTTTATTTCATTTGGTCAATACTTGGTGTGGAATTTAAAGTAGTACCAGACCCTTAGCTTCCAGGAACACACTGCTGGGACTGATGTTCATGTGTCAGCTGGTCAGCATTGCTGAACATGAAGTAGCTACACTGCTTTCAGCTGACTCCAGAGGTTGCACCGCCACACCCATGTGCTGCAGGCAGCAGAGAAGCCTGACACGGAACTAACAGCTACCTCACGGCTGGTTAGATGAACAGCTTGTACTGGGTTGGGCTGGGATGAAGTTAACTTTCTTCACAGCAGCCTGTATGGTGCTGGGCTTTAAATCTGTGACTAAAACAATGCTGGTAACACATCAATGTTTTAACTGTGCCTGAAGAGCACTTGTACTGCATAAAGGGTCTGCTGTTTCTCACTCCGTCCCCATAGAGAGTAGGCTGAGCGTGGGAGAGAGGGGACAGCTTACACAAGCTAACCAGAGGGACACTCCACACCATACAACACCATGCTCAACAATACAAACTCAGGGATAGTCCTTCCAATATAGTCTTTGTTCAAAGACCGAGCATCAGTCTGCGTGTGAGAGGTTGTAATTCCCTTTGCACCATTTAGTTGTGGTTTGTTTGGGGCAGGAGGTGTCTGCTTTTTTCCTTCATTTATTAAACTGTCTTCATCTCAACCCACAAGGTTTTTCTTACATTAGCTGTTTCAGTGTTCTCTCCCACCCTATTGAAAAAGGAAGTGGCTTCAGGGTGCTTAACTGCTGGCCAGGGTCAACCCATGACAGAGATACACCATGCTCAGCAACCTAATCTACTGAAAATTAACATTTTCTTAACCAGCACAAACAGCTTCATCTGATGTTCAGATACAAACTGCTTATTTTTTGCTAAATATTCCAAAACAAGTTACGCTTTTTTGACAGATGCATATAACTATACTACTAAGCTGGCATTTTCCAGCTGTTTTTACATGATTTGAATGTCTCACACCTGAGACTTACACGCGCCCAGACATCTCACAACAGAAACCTCAGAATTAACTACATTATTTGCTGGAAGATCTCCTCTTTCCCTGGGGGCAAACATGATCTATAATTAACTGTCAGGATAAACTGATGATCACAGAAGGTCACAGGTTGGAAGGGACCTCGAAAGATCATCTAAGTCCAACACCCCTATGCTGGAGCAGGGTAAGCCTACAGCACCTGGTGTACCCAGACTGTTTCCCATCCAAGTACAAACCAGGCCCAACCCTGCTTAGCTAAACTAATCTGTCTCTGTAATTCAACTATGGCAGAAAAACTCAGGGAGGAAAAGAGATCCATTAGAGGTCTCAAACAGAAATTACACTTGGAAGCACTTGATGCATAGGAGTGAATGCAGTATGAAGGTGTGAGTGCAAGAGGGAATGAAATAACAGGGACCTACAATTGACAGAAAGTTATGGAGAACAGACAGATCAAGAGCCAGACTCATCACACAGCCAGAACATAACCACTGATTGTTACTGAGGGAAAAGGCATACATATTTCAAGTGTAGTGAGGAATTCATGTGGAACTGAAATACAACAGCGTAGCCATAAGTTTGTCTTCTTGTTGAGACCAAACATAAACCTAGATTTGGTCATCTCTCTGTTCTGCAGTTACAAAACAAAGGTATCAGTATGAAAGCCTAATGATTATCTTCACCAAGAAAAGTACTCATCCCTCCTGTATGTTTTTAAAAGGCATTACCTATACCTACCATATTTAAGAGATTTAGCCCATTAGCCCACAACACAGAAGCATTACCACAACCTCTTCATTCTTGTCTGCACATCACTCCCCTATTCTGCCTAGCTCAGTCAGAGGTCACCACATTAAATCCTAGTGCACAAACACTAAAGCAATCTACCTACTATAAATTCAGAACACTTAACTAGTGAATTGAAGTTGTATTTTTATTCCAGGTTATGGACTGATTTCCCCCAATGCAATACACCTGCACCCTAACTGAGGCTAGAGGACAGAGAGCAAACAAAACACAATAATCTCTACAGAGGCAGATTTAATGCTACATCTCCTTCTTTGTGTGACTTATCTTTGTGTATTTAGCACTCCTGTCTGAAGTCAGTTAAAACTTAGGCTTTCTGAAAGCAAGAAATACTGTTTTAACAGCACTAATAAAGGAATTCACTTTAAAATTGTGTAAAGACAGTCCTTGGGTTTAAATACAGGACATATACTGTAGGTTTAAAAAGTGTCAGTACACCCTGCAAACATTTCACTCGGCTGTTCAAAAAATCCCTCTTCTTCCATTTGAAAAGGATCAGACAGTTGTGAAACTCATTAACTGCTCATTTCATATTGCTGCTATTCAAACAGTGACAAGCAGCGCTGGTACAAAGAGAAAGGATAGTCGCTATTGAGAAGGAAAATTTAGGGGAAGAAAACAAGACAGAGGATGCAAGAACAGTTAATAAAATCGTCAATATCCTCATACCACTGAAAGAGAGATACTGAAGCTGGTAGGACCAACTCATGATAACAACTATACATTTACTGGGGCAAAATGGCAGCTCACAAATTAGCCAGAAAGAACGAGTAACAAAGTCTCAAGTTTTCACATAGCTTACTATAAGCCCTTGTCCATACATACAATATTACTCTGGGTCTGTAACAAACATCTTCAAACGCTGTCTTTTCATTAGCTAGCTAACTAAACAGTAAAAATTCGGTGTTTATTTCAATTGCACCTTAATGGTAACTCTAGTGCTAAATTTTAATTAAAACAAAAAGTAGCAGAGAAAAATCTGCTAAGATTTTTCAAAAGAACATCCTTACAATGTAAGGCCTACCATATTTTTTTATAAATCGTTCTCAAAATCATATTGCCTCTTCCAAAGCACTTGTGTCAAGGTTTTTACTTTACAATTTTCAGCCATTTCCTCCAACCTCCAACAGTATTTAAAACGAGCTTCTTCTATTACACTGCTTCCTTTAAGATAGTGGAGAACTTTTTACACAGAGTCAGTTAATAAAACCAAAAGTCAAGGCGACAGTGTGAGGCATTACTACTAATAAAGTACCACTGAGATATTGAAGCTTAAATCATATAAATAAATATATTCAGAAAAGTGGGTGAGAAAACACATTCTCATATAAATAGAACATGACAAATGTTCCTTTGCATGTTTTGTTTGTGCTACCTCAGGCACACAACAGCAGTGTGGATGGCTTTCTGGTGTCTTGCAAGAGACTAAGGGAACTAAGTTAACAGAACTGCATCTGAGCCAAAATAGATGTTTGCAACAATGTACAAGACTACAGAAAATTGATTTGGCCTACAACTCTGACAGTTCAAACATCGTAATGCAGGTTACTAAGAACCGTAGCAGCCACAATGGAAACTCTACAGGCTATCTCAGAACAACCTGTGTAAATTTTAAATATATGGTTAGAACTGCTTGTCCTTTTATTTCTTTAAAAGCACAGAGTGGCATTTTTTTGGTAAAGAATTCTTCTCAATTCATATGTATTCAAGATCTCATCCTGAAATTTTCAAAAAGGCAAGAGCCATGGACCTGCCACACTTGTAGCAAAAGGAATTGGCTACACAATCCCTGCTAAGCAGCCAGTGGGCAATTAAAATAAAAATCATGGAGCAGCAAAACCACAAATCACCTAAGTTTTTGTGTTTTAAGCTTGAGAATCACTCCCTATACTTCATCCACCTCAAAGGAGAATCACTGAATGATTAAGGCTAGAAAAGACCTCTGGAGGTCAACTGGCTCAAGCAGGGTCATCTAGAACCAGCTGCTCAGGATTGCATATAGATCAGTTTTTAGTATCTCTGTGGAAAGAGACTCCACAATTTCCTTGTGGATCTAATGCCAGTGCTCAGCTACCCTCACAGTAAAAAAAGTGTTTCCTTATGCTTAGACAGAACCTCCTGTACTTCAGCTTGTGCCAAGAGAGAACAGCTCAAGTAATTTATTTTTTTAAAAAAGAAAAAAATATAGTAACAATATCATTTTCACTAGAAAACACACCAGTACAAAAAAAAAAAAATCTCTTAGAATAGCAGCCATTGAGATCAAAATGCTGTCTCGACTGTTGCTGCCTAGAGTTGAGGTTTTTATCTAACATGCTTAGTTTTCCTAGAACGAAGTACTTGTTCTAGCATTTTACATGGTTAAAGAAGTCTAAGCAAGTTGCATAACAAATATTACTGAGTCACCTTCACTTTCTTCCAAACAAAATTGTATCACCATAAACATACAGACTGTACAACTACAGAGAGCAATGTTTCTATTCTGTGAAAAACATGAACGCTGGTTGTAGGAATCCTCAGGACCACCCTAAAAAGGGACAGCATCTGAAAACATACCATCTCCTAAGCAAAATACTTTTTTTTACGTGTTTTCTAAATAAAATTCCCCCTGCTAAAAGTGAAGTTCATGGAATTCACAACCAGTTTTCAAAGCCTGTCAGCCTGCATCTAAATGGGATGAACAGCCAAATATCTTAAGAACATAAATCTCCCAGACCCCAGCTGCTCTGTCCTCCAGAGCTTCTTTTATTGACCTTCTTTTAGCTACATACAAATGCAGAAAAAAACATAACAGTTGCCAATAGTGACTGTTGTTTTCACAAACCTGATCCATAATATTTGCCTATACATGGCAGTCCTTGTAGTTGCAAACTGTTGAGGTTCCTGCATCCTTATGGTAACCCTAGATGGTGTAATTCTAAACTGCTATCTGCAATCAAACCAACTCTATGAAACAATTTCATTAGTGATTTTTTTAAAAAATTTGAATACATGGAAAATGCAAAATATTAGCAAGTTCACAGTGAAGTCCTGTCTGCCCTATTTCTTACTAAAGGAAGGGTCTAAGATCAGCTACAAGCTACCAGATGCGTTTTCTGGACAGTCTTGATCTTCCTCTCTTTCATACACATTGCCATTATTACAGCTTACATGCATATGGTAGCTGTGTATCCTTGCATAAACTACTAGAAAATTAAGTAGACATTTCAGCTAAACTAATCTTTAAAAAGTACTTTTCAGCTTCCAAACCTGCCAACACTCAAAGCTCTTTGGGTCCTTCTTTATGTACTTTAAAATGTTGCGTTCAAAAGCTGAGCTCAGTAGCTCAAACAAAAAAGCAAATTAACAAAACAAACCAAAAAAACCCAGCATGAAAACCCTTCTGGGGGAAATCAGTGGCCTTCCATTTGGCTTTCCATACTGGCGAATCAACATTTTACCCAACTTCCCAACACTCCTGTAAACAGTACTGCCCTTTCATTTTTTGCTTGCCTGTCAGCATATTTCAATTCTACAAAAAGGCTTCCACAGAAGGCTCACCTACCTACACATTCCTCTTGAAGAGCTAGAGCTCATCTGCAAGCATTCATAACATCAGACATTCTAAATATATACTGAAAAAATGAGGTGACTTTTCATGACAGAAATAATCGTGCTATTTGAATGCTTTATGAAGTCTCTCTTCATTCTATCTGTTGAAGTACCCCAAACAACGCACTGCTACACGCTTGTCCTGAAAGAGGAGTCAATCGAAGAAGGTTTTAGGTCTGCCTGAAACACTATTTTTGCAGTTTGTGAGCTTCATTCAGATACTACTCGTGTAACATCAGCAGGAACGCACTACACAAAAGAGCCATAAAACTCACTAGCTACAAAGTGCTGTCAAAAAACCCGAGCACATAAAAACCATCCTGCCCCTAAGTATTCTTTAGTCATCAATGACGCTAAAGTCAAAAAAACCATTTATTTAAAAAACCAGTGACACGGATAACACACGCTTGGGATAGAAAGCTAGTTCTTTCTTCTACACATACTCACAAAGAACACGAATACAGACACAGAGATTTTTTAAAGCGTCAAAGAAAAAAATCCATCCTTGCTGCAAACAGAAAAATTAAAGATTTCCATCTTATTTGCACTGCTTCTCCATGCTTTATTCACACTCTCATTAACTTGCCCAAGGGTTGGGGGGAGTAGTGTGAAGGAAAAATGAGCGGCGGAAGGACTCAGGAGCCTTCCTGTCCTGCTAGCGCAAAACGGCCTGGGCGCTTCCTCCGGCCCAGGCCCTTCCCCGGCCCGCACCAGCTCCAGACTGCCCGTGGCCCTGCGGTATCGCAGCACACCCAGGAGAAAGCAGGAGGCCAAAGGCCGCCAGCCTGGGCCCAGAAACCCGCAAGGGAAGGCAACCAGCTCCGCCACACGATCCACGTATGCTGGGCCATCGCAGCCGCCGCCGCTGGTGCTGCCTCCCGAGAGGACGGCGAGAGGCTGGAAGCCAGGCAGGCTCCACTATGTTCCCCTCCGCCACCTCTCGGTATCATTCCGCAGGGCCGGGCCGGGCTCCCTCCCCTCCGCCTATACCCTCACACAATAGACCCGGCCTTCCTCCCCCATATCCGGGGACTATATGCGGAGCCCGCGGAGGCTTCCCGCCTTCCCTCGCCACCCGCGCTCCCAGTCCCGGGCGCGCTCCGCGCCCGCCCGGCCCCGCTCGTTACCTGACTCGGCGCCGCCGCCGGCGCTGGGAGGCCGCCCCCTCCCCCTCCCCCTCGGCATAGCCACCC
>JAOXOE010031170.1:0-12222 GCA_028565055.1 Phoeniculus purpureus
ACGTCCAGCCCAGAATGGGGTGCTAGGAG
This sequence comes from Phoeniculus purpureus, assembly GCA_028565055.1. NCBI lineage: Eukaryota > Metazoa > Chordata > Aves > Bucerotiformes > Phoeniculidae > Phoeniculus > Phoeniculus purpureus. The sequence goes on from JAOXOE010031170.1 coordinate 30, forward strand.
GAGTTGTGCCTCAGACTCTGATGCAGCTCAGAGTCCCTCACAGGCAGCCAGTATTTCCTTCTCTGTGGAGGTGTAAATGGCTTCTGAGCCTCGATATCCCCAACTCTGAAATCCGAGGAGATGACCTTGCAGGGCCATGGCATGAGCTGTCTCTCATGTGATCTGTTCAAAAACTGTTCGCTGTTCAGGACCCCACTCAAAACCCTTCTTTTGCTGAGTCACCACGTAGAGGGGTTTAGCAGTCTGCCTATACCACTTCTTAGTAGGCCTCATTGGTCGGCCTAATGAAAGCGGGTGGACTAAGAGTACCAATGGCTTCTCAAGTGGTACATCAACTGAGTTCCCTGACTCTGTTTTGGCTTTGGTTTTCCTCTGAGCTCTGCTCCGGGACTGCAACTTTCCCGTTGGCCCCAGTCGCTCTGGAGCTGTGCCCCTTCGCCCCGGCCACACCAGTTCCACCTCCCCCTCCCCGCCCCTTCCTCTGCCATCATCGCTGGCCTGGCAGCTATCCAGACTGCAGCTCCAGTTGTGTTGTTTCTTCGTACATTAGTTCTTTGTCCTCTTGTACCCTCTTTCCTCTCATTATCCCTCTTATTTTCCCCATTAAAATTATAGCACTTTATTTCAGTCACCTGATCTCTGTTATTTTAAAATTCTCCTACTAAAAAGAATCTGCCCCGTGTGGGTTCCACTTTGGCCCTAAACCCAAGACGTATTTCATTACATTTCTCCCTGCCCAACCCTCCAGCTTGTCTAGATCATGCTGAATGGCAGCACAGCCTGCTGGTGTGTCAGCCATTCCTCTCAGCTTTGTGATTTAAAGTCAGAACTCATAACTGTAGTTCCAATGGGTTATCTTGTTTTGATAGGAAAGGAAAAAATTGTTTGCTAGCTTTTTATCTTCTTCCTGTTTTCACTTGGCCATTTTTTAGTACTGCAGAATTTTGACAGCATCAGTGAACTAAGAAAGAGAAGAAACACAAATATTAACTAGTCAAGTAGCTTAATATAAAAATATAAAGGTCCAAGATAAAAATTTCACAGGTTGAAATTTCATTTCAAATTTTTGTATTTGGCAGAGAATGGCAACTGACATGAATTCAAAATAAATGGGACAGGGCAAAAAAAAGCCCAAACCAACAAACAATATCTGTTAGTCACAAATTGTTTTCAGTGAAGAATCTGTTTTCTTACTTCCTGCCACTATTTTGAGTGACTTGTCTGAATATAGAAGTTGGCCACTGAAAATACATCACTTTTTATTGTTTTCTATACAATAGAAAAGTTATTTGTGTTTTTTGCTTGATTGTTTCTGTGGTTTGCGAGGTTATTGATATTGTCTGCATCTGTAGCAGCTTGAGCACAATTTCTCAAAAGTAAACGGACACAGATTCAGTGAAGCTACATTTGCTTAGACTGACATTTCTGACACAGTATCTTTTAGGAGAATATCCCTATTTTTCTGAATTTTTACTTAAAAACACCAATTATTTTCAATCTTTTCCCAATGGTCTATACATTGTAAATTGTACAAGAAGTATCCAAAACAAACCTCAATTTTTTCTGGCAAATCAATGTAAAACTTTTGTCAGATTCTCTTCTTCAGTTTGAATCCCTGAAAGAAAGGGGCAGGGCGGGAAAGCTTCAAATGTTCTAGTGAAATCCAAACGTACCCATTGTTCTTCAGCACTAAAAGTCTTGCTGCAAGTGAAGATGTGTGGTAACATTTTTTGCCCAGCAACAACTCTGCTCTTGCTGTAAAAATTTGCTTACTATCATCTTTCCTTACAAATAGACACAATGCAGGTTTTTCTTGTATATCCTCTAAAAAGTTGTAGTACTTGCTCTGCTGCCTTTTCCAAGCTTGCAGAAATTGTAGATGACTATCCTACTCATGATCTCAAAAGGTTTCCTAATAACTGCTTAATTATTCCCATCCTGTCATCTACTTTTTTCAGCTCATTCACTGTCTCCAAAAAAAATTCATTCTATGTGTAAGTTAGAGTGGTATATCTCTGTGAAAATGCAAGTAAGTGTTGGAAAAGGATCACACCTCCATCCTCCCTTTGATTATAATTTAGTCTTCTTTGGTCATTGTAGATCTCATTCAGAATCCAAGAGGTCACTTGTCCTTGGTAAACTCCGTAACTAAGATACTGCAGCTAGGGAACTTAGTAAAGAGTTGAGGAGTGAATGGGTAGAAAGATAGATCTGTTTCTCTTCTAAAATAAATCCTTTTTTAATTTGAGGTTCAGCAGTTTGCACTGTCAGAGAGATTTACTGCAGAGCCACCATGAAGAAATGTTCCTCAGGAGGCACAAAAACTTGGACAGTCCATAGCAAACACAAGAACAAATGGCAGATTTAGCAGACTCACTGATCTAAATCCTAAATCCTGTCCAGAGAGATGCTAAAACTTTCTCCAAAAGCATAAGTTTTCTTCAGTTTGACTTCATCAGTCATTTAGCTCTGTGTCGTGCTGGAACACATGAATTATTCCCATGAATTAAAATATGGGTGGTAACTATCAACAGAGGTTTACTGTGGTAAGATTGCTCTACAGAAAAGATGTCTTTAAATACATAAAAATAATCAGAGTGCCACTATTCACATATGAGAATTCATCGCAGACTACGTAATAGGTAGGGTCAATAAAGTTATACTCCTATTGTTTTATACTACTGAATTATTCCTAGATGCAAACCCAAAAAAGGCCATTGAGAGGATCAGCACTGATCCTATCATTGTTGATTTTTTAAGAGCTTTTAGTACACCTGATAGTTGGGGTGTCATCAGGGAGCAAAGTTCTGCAGCTGCAGCGTGTGCAATCCTAATAATTCTTGAAACTGGTAATGAAATTGTTGAAGATCACTTGAAAATGGCATAAAGGCAGAAATCTCGTTGGTGAAATTCCAATAGCTTCTGTGAAAATCAGATGAATAGAAAGAGAAGGAAAGAGACAGCAGGCGGTGTCCCCAGGAAGGGAGTGGCTGCACGATGAGCTCAGCAGTGATCTGTCCTGTTTAGCCTGTCACTAGTCAGTCAGTACTAAACGCTGGCTGGCCAGTATGTGCTGCCTTGACTGAAAACTGGTAACTGGATATGCTGCCTCTGGCCAAATCAGCCGTTGAAGGCAGAGGAGTGTTGTCGAGATAATGTCAGGGAACATGAGTGTCTGGGAACACAGTAGGCACTGACTTTATTACAGGACTTCTGCATTCATAAGGGATATAGAACCGGGTATTTGGCAAAGAGAGGTTTCCAAGGCACAAACGCACAGGAGATCAAACTTCGGTCATTGTGCTGTTCATACAATATTTCAAATTTGATTTGGATTTTGTTGCAATATATACAACAAAAATTTTGCTTTGAAAAATTTCCCTGTTTTGTCATCTCCCTCTCTCCTCACTCTCAAATTCTTCCAATTTGCAGAAAGACACACATTTTCATCTTTTGTTGTGTTTCTTTTGAATCTATATAAATGTTTCAGTGCAGAAGTTGATCTAGATGTCAGGGCTTCAGTTCTTCCTACATTAATTTATATTTGAATCTCTCCCATGTAGAAAAGCATTTTGTGTACCTGCTGTCATGCTGTGGTGTAAAGCTTACTCTGCTTCTGGGCCTCCAAGAAGTATTTTATAAGGGAAGTTGTCACTATACAGCTTCTGAGGGCAGTTAGTAGAAGGAAGTGAACCAAGGACAGCTAAAACAGGAGAACATTTGCAGCTTGTTCAAGGAAGCAGAGAAGCTGTAATAGATTTACACCCTATGTGTCATTCACTGTAGTTTATCTTACACGTTCTGGTGCAGGTGCTCTAGCTCTGCATTACTCTTCAATCAAAGCCATGTTCTTCTCAATACTGAACACTCACACACTGCATTGCCCCTGTTCAGAAAGATTCCCATTGTCATGAATAAATCATTATAATTACTTCTTATACATTGTCATTGAATTATGCTCAGCATTTCTAGTGGGATGATCAGGATAATGCTATGGAGAATGACTGCCGTTTCATCCTATTCTCTCTTTGTCTGCTGGCATGAGGATGACTGGGAATATTGTTTAAAGAAAGCACATCACAGTCAGCATTTTTTCCCCTCCATCCATGGACTTCCCTCGTGATCAGATGAGATTCATTTTTATATCCAGCAAAATGTGATGAAAGCATTCACATTAATTTTAATGACTAATGTAGAATGGTTTCATCTAGTGTTCCTTAAGTGGAATTTAATGAGTTTAACCAAAAACAAATGTAGAGTCCTTCACTTTGGAAGGGATAATGGGACGCATCAATACGGGTTGGGTAGTGACCAGTTAGAGAGAACCCCTGGGGAGAGGGATCTTGGAGTTTTTGTGGATAAGAAACTTAAAATGGATCAGCAACGGGCCCTTGTGGTCAAGAAGGCCGATAGGATGTTGGGATGGATCAAAAGGAGTGTGTGTAGCAGATCAAGGAAGGTTCTTCTACCCCTTTATTCTGCTTTAGTGAGGCCACACCTGGAATACTGTGTCCAGTTCTGGTCTCCCCAGTTAATGAGAGCTAGAGAATTAATTGGATATTGAGACGATCAGTGCAGAGCTATGAGGCTGATTTAGGATCTGGAACTACTGCCTTACGAGGAAAGATTGAGAAAATTGGGACTTTTTAGTTTGGACAAAAGAAGGTTACAAGGGGATTTAATTACTGTTGTAAATACATGATGGCTGGGTGTCAGAAGAAAGGGATCATCTCTTTCCTCAGAAGAAAGGGATCATCTCTTTCCAATTGTGTCAGACAGGACAATGAGTAATGGATGCAAACTAGAACACAGGAAGTTTCACCTCAATATGAGACAAAAATTTCTTCACAGTAAGTGTTATGAATTATTGGAATAGGTTGCCCAGGGAGGTTGTGAAGTCCACTTCTCTGGAGATGTTTAAGACCCATTTTGATGCATTTTTGTGTAGCTTTATTTAGGCTTTTTTAGGCAATTATGCTTTTCAATGATTTGTATCCTGCTTGAAAAGGAGGATTGGACCCAATGGCCTTTGAAAGCCCCCTCCAACCCTAATAAACTGTGTAAACCTGTGTGTAAACTTTTACCTTGCCTGTTTATGCTACCTGTTCTGTGTCCCTGTTAGTTAAGATCGTTAGCCTGAAGGAGGCAGAAATAAAACATCTGGTACAAAGCATTGTCGGTATATAGTACTGATGACGTATCTGGGAGATCAATTAGTTCCTTACTACTATTATTCGTGACATTTTTCTTAATGAGTGTCATTTAACCTATATAATTCTGGTTGTTCTTTTTCACTAAGGCCATATATTTGTTGCATCTTTTCTTTTGAAATATTTACAGAGCAAGCATTTCTCTATTGTTTAACACTATAATACACATCACCACTCAAATTAAGCAGAAGTGCTATTAATTGAGGAGACTTGTTTTGGTTTAATTCCTTTAAGTTTATGCACCATAAGTTTATGCTTTTTTTTTTTTTTAATATTCACAGACTTCCATTGCTTGCTCTCTGTGGGGAATTTACATTTATGATTCTCTAGGACTTAGGTCTTGCTGGTACTGGAACTGGCTACACCAAAATACCATGGTAAGCATTGTTTATGCAATTCTTCCTGCCTTACCAAAGCGAGGAAGTGTTAACAAAAATTTTACAAGCTTTGTAGTCCAAAGCTGTTCAACAAAGCTGCAAACTGACTTTGTTTGTTTGTTTGTCAACCATTAGCACTGTGCCCAAAATTATACTGGTTTATCCTCTTGAGTTGTTAACTGTTCTTGAAGACTGAAAACCTTAGTTAAACTTTCAGTGAGACAACCATAGCTCACAAGCTTCTTTGCGCTCTTTGCTCAGTGTATCCCAGTTAATTTCTTGGAATAGTCATTTCACAAAGGCACACTTTGTTTCAGCTTATAATTCTTTATGATGTGATGGATGGCAACCCCATTAGGTTGAGGGACTGTGTGTGGAGAATCTTTCACAAGTGTAAAAAGAGGACTGTCTGGCCCGGTGATGTAGAAAAAAACCCCACCTCTCTGCACTTCTTTCCCCCCTAGTTTGTACACATGATGTACAGCGAAGTGTCTTCATTTGGTGCGAGTGTATAGCTATGGAAAAAGGGACAGACAACCAAAGCAGCCATTTTTAAGGTAAAAATGGGTTGGATTTTGTAAGTCTGTGGCAAATTACTACCGTGAACACTTGTGCTGAGTATCAGCATTTATCAAGTAGACTTAGAAAAGTTGAACAGATTTATATGAGAGTTGAGAGTTATATGATACACAAAATGCAAGATGATACAGTATCTTATATCCCTCTGATCCCTCTATGAGTCAAACTAACCGAATAGGAATGGAGTTCAGGGAAAGGATCAGAATTGAAGAAATAAACAGGGACAGAGATAGCAACATATAAACAGTTGTGGAAATAAAAATAATGGGTGACTGTAACACCCATGAGAAGGACTATTCATAAGAACTAGAACACCAGACACAAGCCAATGACCTAGAATCATAGAATCATTCAGGTTGGGAAAGACCCTTGGCATCATCGAGTCCAACCATTAACCCTACTCTACAAGTTCACCCCTAAAACAGATCCCCCAACACCACATCTAAGTGACTTTTAAACATATCCAGGGATGGTGACTCAATGACCACCCTGGGCAGCCCATTCAGTGCCTAGGAGAATCCAAAGATGTGTAATTCTTACTTTTTAGCAATAAAATGAAAGCTCCTTGTGAGAAGATACTGTCCTTCCCAGCAGTGTTCTTAGCTCCCTGAATGTACAAAATTAAGTAAAAAGCAAACATAAAAATTGACTTCTGGATTGCAATCATGCCTCACTCAACTGGTGGGGTGAAGAATGGTCATTGTCAAAGGCTTACCTGCGAACAACTGTGCAACTGTGACTGAGAGCATGTCCTGTTTTCCCTTTGATAAACTGAAGAGCCTGAGAGCCAACATGAAGTGAAATAACAGTATTCTTGATGTAAGTATGTATTCTCTTATAATTTTAACTCCACTCTGTTTTGAAAAAAGGCTGGAGGCCTTTCAAATCCATAGACTTAGTCTTGACTCTTTTTTCTGAGTTGAACCTGTCCTCACCTATAGATACCTACAGGAATACCCATACACACACACACACACACACACACACACACACAAATGCACTTCCATTCTCCCAGCTGAATTAGTGCACATATGCATTGTGCTAAAGAATCTTATGCTGAGCACTCCTTTAGAGTATTGTCACCTCTAGTATCCTATTGAGAAATTAGTTTAAACCTCTATCTTACTACATCGTACTAAGAATGTACTATAACTGCAGAGAGATTAAAAACGGTATTTGGAAACGAAATATAAGGAAGAAGCCAAAGAAATGGAGCAGCCTGCCCACTGATTTTAGAATCTGTATTTTGAAAAGAAATTTTTTTTCCTATTATTTTCATTTTTTGGAAGAAGCTTTGACCGGTAAAAAGAATCTGTGCACTGTACTAAAACCTGTTTAAAAGCTTGCATAAATATAAGGTATATGATGAATTTGCATTAGTTCTTTTAAATACTCATGTAAATATATTATTAACAATTATTGATTTCAGTTATTTTAATTATTCACTTTTTCAATTAATTTTTTCTCAGATTAATTTTACTTCCTTGTGGGTGTTTCGAATACCTAATTGGATTCTGAAATGGGGAATATGTTCAGATCTTGTCAGATATACACAAAAAGAAACTTCTAAAACGTATGATATTCAGTAACACTGGTTAAAACAAATGATATGAAAAGCTGAACAGAAATCAAACATGTTGATTACTGTTCAACATGGTATGCTTTTTCTTTTAAAATATAAGAAAAAAGGAAAAAATATTTGTTTAAACATGCAGAGATGATGTTTTAATAAGCTTTGCCTTATTAATGCAACGATCATCACAGTGATATGTGGAAAAGACAGAATCTGGAAAGACGTCTAGGAAACATTAAATAACGAAGCTGATAACGAGATGGGCACTGTGCGGTAGTACCATGAGATCTCCTACAGCGTGCTACATCTCTTCAGTGGGAGATGAGCCCATTGGGAAGGAGAAGCATGCAGCACTTAGCAGCATCAAATGCTTCAGTCATCAAAATTGTTGAAATGGTGTTTCTCTGAGTAGATCAGTCATGTCAGTGATGTTCCTCTGGGTATATCAATGATGGCAACACTTAGAAGAGGGCTTTTGTTGTTAGTAAGTTTCCTGTATTTCTTGAATCAAAAATGACACATACCTTTTGACACAGGCATGTGTTGCATAGCTACATCTTCTGGAATTAGAGTGATACGCTTTTGCAGCTGAACCCATTTGGCTGAGCTGTGGCCAAGGGCACATCACCAGGTGGCTCTGTGACTCACCAGCCTGCCCACAGGGGCTTTGACCTGGTCATCTAGGCTGTAATAAAGGAGGGTCTGGGAGGGTCCAGTCCCAGATGACTGGCAGTCCCAGTCTGCCCATGATGACATATTTTTAACCTTGCTGAAATCTTTCACCAAACATATCAGCAAATATTGAGAGCTGAGAACAACCATGGCACTGCGAATCAAACATCATTTTTCTGCTCAGAAGGTATGGATCTGACCCACAAGCTGTAGCATTTGATGTCCACTTTAGCACCTGACTAGAGGCAAATCCTGAAGGTGATAACTCTTGAGTAATGAGGAATCATAGAAACATAGAATCATAGAATCATTAGGGATTGGGAGGGACCTTGAAAGAACATCTAGTCCAATCACCCTGCCAGAGCAGGATCACCTAAACCAACTTGCACAGGTACATATCCAGGCAGGTTTTAAACGCCTCCAGAGAGCAAGACTCCAAAAGCCCCCTATGCAGCCCATTCCTGTGCTCCATCACCCTCACTGTAAAGAAGTTTGTTCTGATATTTATATGGAACCTCCTATGTTCCAGCTTACACCCACTGCCCCATGTCCTATCACTAGATGATAAGGCTCCATCCTCCTGACATCCACCTTTCACATATCTATAGACATTAATGAGGTCACCCCTCAGTCTCCTCCAAGCTAAAGAGGCACAGCTCCCTCAGCCTTTCCCCATAAGGGAGGTGTTCCACTTCCTTCATCATCCTTGTTGCTCGACGCTGGACACCTTCCAGCAGTTCTGTGTCCTCCTTGAACTGAGGGGCCCAGTACTGGACACAATACTACAGATGTGGTCTCACTGGTGCAGAGTAGAGGGGGAGAAGAACCTCTCTCGATCTGCTAACCACCCCCCTTCTCATCCACCCCAGGATGGGCACAAGAGCCCATTGCTGGCTCATGGTCATCCTGCTGTCCACCAGGACTCCCAGTTCCCTTTCTCTTACACTGTTCTCCAACAGGTCAGTCCCCAACCTATATTGGGACCTGGGGTTTTTCTTGCCCAGATGCAAGACTCTACACTTACCCTTGTTATATATTTCATTAAATTTCTCCCTGCGTAGCTCTCCAGCCTGTCCAGGTCTCGCTGAATGGCAGTGCAGTCTGCTGGGGTGTTGGTGACACCACCCAGCCTTGTGTCATCAGCAAACTTGCTGACAGTGCACCCTAATCCCTCATCCAAGTCATTAATGAATAGACTGAATGGACTGGTCCCAGTACTGACCCTTGGGGCACTCCACTAGATACAGACCTCCAACTAGACTCTATCCCATTCACTTCTACTCTCTGGCTTCTATCCTGCAGCCAGTTCACCACCCAATCATCCAGTCCACACTGCCTCAGTTTGGCTGTGAGGATGCTGTGTCAGACTGTGTCAAATGCCTTACTGAAGTCAAGATAGACCATATCCACTGCTCTGCCATCATCTATCCACCTGGTTATACACTCATTAAAGGCTGTCAGGTTGGTCAAGCCTGACCTTCCCTTGGTGAAGCCATGCTGACTGTCCCTAATGACCCTCTTGCCCTCGCTGTGCCTAGAGACAGAATTCAGGATAAATTGTTCCAACACCTTTCCAGGGATGGAGGTGAAGCTGACTGGTCTATAGTTACCTGGGTCCTCCTTCTTACCCTTTTTGAAGATGAGAGTGACATTTGCTATCCTCCAGTCCCTAGGCACCTCTCCTGGTTCCCACGACTTAGCAAAGATGATGGAGATTGGACTAGCAATGGCTTCCACCATCTCCCTTAGTACACGTGGGTGCATTCCATCAGGGCCCATGGATTTGTGCACATCCAGTTTGCTTAACTTATCCTTAACCCAGTCCTCATCAACTAAGGCAAACTCCTCTCTTGTCTCTGGAGCCTCAGAAGTCTGGGGCTTGATATCAGGCAGACTGCAGAGAGTCAACTCTGCATATTGAGCCCTTAGTTCCCTTCAGGAGCTAGTCTCCAACAACTAGTACCCTTCTCTTCTTCTTTGTGGAGGAGGTTGTCATATTACTGGAAAAACCATCCGATTTATGTGATTGTGGTAAGACCTCCGGAATAGGTTGCCTATAATCGATATCCCTATTAGACTGTGTCTTCCAGGAAGACTGCTAAAGTAATCTATAAAACCGTTAAATTATTTCCTGATAGTGACTCTTCCCTTGCATTGCAGTTTTTGAATGACAGAACACACAGGAAGAAGTGTAGTTGAATTTTTCCATATAATCCCAACCAGAAAATAAGAAGTGGGCTCACAACTTCAGAAATCAATTTAACGACCCAAACCAACACACTGAACTGAGTCTCAGAGCCAAATGTGCCCATTCCTAAGGCTGGTGTTACTGGCACTCCATGTGTCTGACCACAGGCCCTACTGCAAACTTTTTTTCTAAACAAAGGTTTCAAATAAAAATTACTAGCACAGCCTGTGAGCATCAGTTGGAACAAATAAGATATCAGATACTGGGAAGACAGAATAAATGTTCAAACCATAGTGAAGACCCAGCCTGTACCATAAAATGTAGACCCAGGACACCTGCGATGGATCTGGGAAGACTGGAGTTAACCCCCCTTGCAGGTCACGGTCACACTGCCTAGGTGCTTCCACATGTCCTCTTGCCTTGCATTTGTACAGTGCTGCTGGTGGAGTAGCAGTACCTCCCCAGTGTGATAAATTCCCATACTACAAGTGGACTCTCGTTGCTGTGTGCCCAGTGTGACAAGGGTTGTGTTTTACTGCAGCACAGTACTAAGAGCTGCTGTAAACCCATAAAGCTGCACTTCAGCCCAGCGGCTGGTTAGGGTTGTATCTCTGTAGGCATCACCATTACTGTACAGAAAGATCGTGCTGCTAGAGGTCTGTGCTCACAATCAAGACAGAGGAGTACTGTAAAAATTATCAAACAAAGACAGAGTCCAATGGAAAAATATTTCTGTGGGGTTTCTTAGATTGCTGCAGAGTGCAGACTCACTTTATCCTAACTTCTCATCCAGATGTTACCATTTCCCCATTGCCTGAGGTACTCGAGGTGTATAGACTTCCTAGTCTGCCTACTACATACCATACCCAGCATATACCCCCCCCTTCATGTCATACATCTCACAGACCATTAATGGTGACTTTATGCTGCCCAGGGGGAAGACATTAATGCCCTTTGCACATGTGCACCTAACTAAAAATTCAGCAGTTTACTACAGCATTCACCTGCTTCGGTTTCAGTCTAGCTGTCTATGGCTCCACACGCTAACTGGTCCCTATAAGCTATGCTGTCAGATTTACAACACTTAATCCTAATTTAGAGCCTAGCCTGCTGGACCCACTCTGTGTTCCAAACCATATGGTGAAGATTTACACTCCACATCCTGTCATGTTTACAGAACCACATCACTGACTTTGTAAAGATACCCTTCTTTACCTTATCATTATGAATTACTATTCCTTTACAACACTGTAGTGAAACGGTGTGGGTTGTTTTTTTAAAATTATTTTTAAGAATTGGATTAGCGAGACGAAGCAAAGCTGATTTACAGGGTGTCTAACCTGAGACACGCTCACACTACAGCACAACACCGCGCCAGTTCTGTGCTGTGCCACACCATGCCATAACGCCACACCGGGTATCGCTGCACGGCTATGACCACATGCACCGCGTAGGGCCAGGGCACATCGACGGGGCGGGGGTTGCTCCCAAGTGCGCCCCTCCACAAGCCGGTACTGCGACTCGAACCCAGAAATCCAGCTACCTCCAGCCTAGCCACTCCCACCTACCAGCTCCGACTGCGCATGCCCAAAGA
>JAOXOE010031171.1:0-12219 GCA_028565055.1 Phoeniculus purpureus
ATGATTCTGAGGCTATTTTAAGCTTAATGCAGACTGAATATTACAAGCCTTAGTTTTTTGAAACTACTAATTTGGCATAACCAAAACCATAAAACAAGAAAGTGAACAGGTGAGTGGCAAGTCTGCGGAGCTGAAAGGAAGTAAATCTTAGCTGGCTGTTTCACTCTCAAAGAAATAGGAACCACAGATGGGTTTCACTGATCTTGTCTTTCTGGTACAGTTGGCTGTATATGCTTTGTGTCAGGACAGGGTATCTGGGTGCACAGAGCTGCTGTAGAAACTTAGAAAGTCACGGTGTTTCCTTTATAACAACTTTTGTAGCTCAACTTGGCTGCTGCTTCTGCAGCACATCCTGGTCTTTCTGTGCTGCTGACCCTTCAGGCCACTGCTGTACTACCTACCTGGGGCCGCTACACAGACTTTTGTATGGGCTGCGACAAAAAGTTGTTTGGAGAATTTTCTGGTTTTCTGTGCATGTAGGTGTGTTGTTGCAGTTACTTTTCTAAGTTAAAAGAAGATCTTTGCTTTATGTTCAGGCTGACACAGCTTTTTTCTGTGCCCTGTCATCTAAGAGCATAGTACATTCAATGAAAATGTTTGAAATTTCAAAATAAATGCAGGCACAAATACACTAAAGAAGGATGTACTTCAGAATATTTACAGAGTTATAACAATAATTTAGAAGCGCATTCATTTCCTTACATTAACATTTAGTTGTCGCCATGTAAAAACTTCAAAACAGCCTTTGTTCTGCTCCATATACTGGAAAGTAAGAATTGAGTTTTTCCCCTCAGGGCAACTACATCTACAATGGAAGGAAGCAAGAAAGAAGAAAGAGAACGGATACGTACTGTGAAAAGTGCACACATTCGATCTATCTTCTCTGGATTCCGGGGGCCTCCATTCTTGTTTAACCTCACCATAAACCTCTCACTAAAAAGCAAACAACAAAAAATACTAACCAAGGGTTTCACATTCATGTGTCAACAAATACAGTAGAGATTTTTTTTAAAAACAGCAAAGCTGTATATTTCTTAAAATTCCCAAACCACATGAAACAGTACTAGCTGATGTGGACAAAATGACATGGAATAGGCGACTTTTAATAGCAAGTACTCTGCATGTGAAAATATCATGTTGGTCAATATTCATGACACAGTAACATTAAAATAATATGAATACATGAAGCACAGGGTTGGAACACATCACAGCTACTCCAGGTAAAGGCTGAGGTACACTAGCTGAGGCATACACTGCCTGTGCTAAAACTGAGTTGATTAAAATCCACTCCAAACAGAAGTACAGAGAATACCAATTAAGCAATCTTCTTCATCATGTGCTATTTATAGAAGCAATATACTAATTCAAGCACATTAAGATCCAATTGGTAGAACTGTTTAATTTATTGATCATAGTAAACAGTGCTTTTACCAGAAGAGCCAGCATGTACATCCAGACTGTAAAATAAGTAATCCTTATGATGGATGCTGAGCCCTGGACATTGATATTATTTCTTAAGACAGACAGAATTTATGTATACAAATAAATTAGATGAGTAGGAGCAATTTATTCACTAGATGTGCAGCAACACACCAAGTATTGAGCAGAATTTTCTTCTTACAGGGTCAAAGAAATAAAGCAAGACCACACAATTACATCTTCTGGTTACATTTCCAGTACAGCATGGATTCTTCCAATTTTATCAAGTGTAACTGTATCAATGCCAGTAACCTTCATGTGATGAAAGCATATATTCCAGCATACGATCCACTACTGGCCTGAAGAACATGAAAATAGTAGGCACAACCTCCTTGGCTACTTGCTCCAAAAAGCTATTCAGCCCTACTGATCAGTCACATGGGTTGTCTTCAGCTTGGAAACGTCTGGTTTCGGTGCTTGGACACTGGTTTTTGTGACAATTTCTTTTGCATGTTAAAAAGCCCTTTAGAATAGCTAATTTCTTAGAGGGTACTGATACCAGTAACTCATTGCATTGTGCAATCAAACATCTCTCCAAACAAGTTAGCAATTTAACACTGTTAAGAAATTTAAATGAACAGCCTAGTACTGGTACCACCTACATCATAAAAACAAAACACACATTAATTTTTTTTATCACATATACAAAACCAAGTACCTGCTAACCCTAACGATTAAATTATCAAACATCATGTATTAGCCTTTCGACTAGAACAACACCGTGAGTTCATCTGAAGCAACCTGTCTCTGTGAACACTGATAGGTTCTCAGAATTGCCACTTCTGTCAGAATGGTCCCTCATTCTGTCAGCATGTCTCAGACCGCTCATTACACACCTTGACACATTTACTTGCTCAAGTTTATCTTGCAATTCAGATCACGTTCTCTGCTGTTTCACTCCCATTACTAACTGTTACTCTCATCTCTGTGCTTCATCCCACAACCTCATTAATTTAATTAATTTGCAGCAGATGCTTGTGTAGCCTTGGAGATTGCTAACAGGCCCCAATGAAACCCACAAGAAATATATCTATCACTCTTTACCCACAACTATTTTCCAAGATGTCAATTAGTATGTTAAGAATGTTTTACAAAATGCTATGATGACTTTCTATGATCTAATCTTTAAGTTAGAATTTACGATGCATTGAGTGGAATTCTGTATAATATTCAAAACTTCACAGTAACAGTTACAGGGCAATGACAATATAATGTCTTCACAGCTACCTCTACCCAACACACAAATCACCAAGAAATTAAGTCAATTTTCAAAGCAAGCCCTATTTTTAATACAACCATGTCAATAGCATTCCTAACCTTTAGCATTAACTAACTCAGACTTGTGCCCATTATTTGCTTGTAACTGACTGAGGCAGTGAAAACACCCACCACGGTGGTTACTTCTCCAGCTGTTTGCCTCTGATTCTTTGTTATGCCTGTACAAGGGCCACACAAACAGGACTCCAGCACCACCCCAGCAATGACACTGTGCAACTCTAGTGATTTAACATTAACTGAAAGAGGTATGAGTTAGGAGCAGTTACAACAGCTTAATGAGTTTCAGAAGCAGGGCAGGCAGGACAGTGACACAGATGCCCACAGTACAGTTTAAGCTCTAGTTTAATACAGAGAATAAACCACAAGAGAATGAACTTGTATACCATCGATTTTCAGAGAGGAATCATGCTTTGTATCATTAAAAATATGTAGTAATTTAAAGAGATATCAACTCATAGCCGGGTTTGTTCCAAGCTTCTGAAATAAATATCAATATTCCCAATGCCTTCAAAAGCACTGCTTAGGGAGGCTTTAATTTAAATAAATAAATGTAATTTTAATCCTTGAATCAGTTTAGAGGTACAATATTTCATTGAGAAAGATTAGACAGTAACAGACATTTCATTTCTGTTACAAGGATCATTTGTAGAACACAACTCCTTCCATAAAGCAAAATTCCCGAGTGAAAACAAACAAAACACTATCATGACCTCCAGAGCTACAAAAGCTACCTTCATAAAATAAACATCGTCCCTCTTTAAAACTGAGCTTGAAACAACAATAATCAAATAATTGTAGTTTATTCATTAAATGTGAATTTGCCAATACCCACTGAAAAATAGTTACTATGCCTTATCAATATTCACCATGCCCCAGTTTTAAGGTTAAGAGCATAAAGGACATCCATATTACACAAACAATGGCTCTGGCAAACTATTCTATCACTTTTACTGTCGGAAACATAATCTGGCCACCACATAGGGCACAACAGATGAACTCAAGCCTACCGAGGATCAGGGGGAAACGAGACAAGCAGCCTGTCAGTTGAAGATTATGAGCAATATAAATCACATCTGCATTTCAGGGGAAAATGTGTTCAGTGGTGAAAATGTTCATCTAAAATCCAAAACTAAATCAAAGCTGGCTCACTCAAATTCCTAGAAATTATTATACCCTATGCAATAAGCACCTGGAATATCTTTGCTTTCATTGCAGTGGTCACATCATGGCCTGCTCTCTTAATTCAAAGGATGACTGACAGTCTGAAGGGAAACCAACCCACTATTAGAGTGCCAAGCTCTTCTATGAGATGAAAAATTATTTACAGAAAGGAAAAAGAGAAATCTGAAAATGTGCTGAGTAGGAGGATTTTCAAATTCTGTGATCAAACTCCAGGAAATATTCACTACATACATACACGTGGTATTATAAAAGCAAAAAATGCTGGTCCACAGGTAAATAGAGTCCAACAACATCCAGTAGTGGACAATTAAGGAAACAACAGAGGAATGAAGCAAGCATAAGGTCATACTATTCACCAAAGCGAAGCTCACAAGCTAGCAACAGCATCTTTTTTAGTCTGAAGAAAAGAAGCCTGAGGGGAGACCTTACTGCTGTCTGCAACTACTTGAAAGGAGGTTGTAGAGAGGTGGGGGTTGGTCTCTTCTTACAAGTGACAAGGGATAGGACCTGAGGAAACACTCCAGGAGAAGTTTAGGTTGGATGTTAGTGAAAAACTTCTTCACGGAAAGGGTCATCAGGCCTTGGGACAGACTGCGCAGGAAGGGTGTTGAATCACCATCACTGGGCATGTTACAAGGTCGTGTAGATCTGGAGCACAGGGACAGGGTTTAGAGGTAGTTTGAGGCATTTGGGTTAATGGTTGGACTTGATGAGCTTAAATGTCTTTTCCAACCTAAATGAATCTATGATTCTATATATTGAACCCAAGAAAAATTCTAACTAGCCCTTTACACAGTTATTACCAGCGAGTGAACTCTAGTAATCAACTAGAGTTGATTTACAGTAATTTACAGTATATGGATGCACCACACAAATATATATATATGCATAGCATAATTTAAGAACTTAATAATTAAAACTTATTAATTGAACTTCTTCAAGACATGATACTATAACTGCTCTTTTACCACCACTTACCTCAATAATAATAATAAATTTTGTATTGTAAATCTCCAGTCAGTTTGGTATTTTTGAACTTTCCAACAGTACTGATGACCATTTTCATAGCTGCAGCTGAAGACAATAATGTTGCCACATAACCCTGTGCAGGGCATCCCTCTGACAATGGCAGAGAAGGGACTGTCATGTCTTTGAGCCTAAACGGTCTATTTATACTTGATTCATTAATCAAAGTTGCATTGTCAGTCTGCTTTCAAAACATCCAAAGAGAGATTTAGAGGTTCATTTAATAGCTTCTTGCAAAGTTTTGCTCCATGATCAAGTGAGCATCTTTTAAAGCTTGCAATTCACCCTTTTACTTGTTACAGCCACAGAAAGAATCTGGTTCTTGTCCCCATACTCCAGTGCTCTTAAAGAAATGAAGCAGACCACCAATTTTTTAACCTGTATACTCATCAACTGTACCCTTATTCCAGACCTACCTCTGTAACAACCTCTAAAATCCTTCCTTTAATTTCTAATCTTCCCATGAGTCCTCTTGAGCAAGTGTTGCTAAATAATTAAGGGTACTTTGAGGCAACCATAGCATTTGAGAACTATGGGAAACATGAAGAGACATTCTGTGAGGAGTACAGATGCAGTGACAAGATACAAGTATGAAAAGACAGCAGTGCTAACAGTTAATCTTAAAAAAAAACTAAGCCACCTCCAAGTCTTCCACCTTTCCTAGCATATCACTTCTTCTAGACTTTTGTTTCTCATTTCCAGAATTTCTCTAACCCAGTAGTCCTAATTCCCTAGTGAGTGGCAGAAATTAAGTACGGAGAGATACTGAATATTTGGTGAAAAGCACCAGAACAGTGAAAAGAATTAACAATTTTACCTTGTTGAATTCAGACCTAAGACCTGCCAAACCAGTAGCAGTATCTTCAACAAAAGCTTATTTATTCCTCTTGCTCCCACATTCCATAAGCAATCTTAAGTTACTCTTCAACTGCATGATCCCCTCCTGCGCTAACTCACATCATAGTGAAACCACCCCTTGTGCAGCAATAAGAGTGGTTTTAAAATCACTCTCATGATTAGTAATTACTAGATGAACTCAAATATATGAAACATTGCCCTGATAAGGAAAGTCAAACAGTTGTTTGTTCTTTTATTTGAAAGGAAGGAAAACAAAAGCACTGTAGTGTTCAATTCTTGGCTCCCCTTAACTGTCTGAAAAGCAGGACTACGCTGAACTGAAAGTAGTTTCTGCAGAAAAGAAGGAAGCAATCAGTAGGTTGGGACTTTTTCAATACGAAGGAAGGGGCAAACAGGGACAATATGTACTGTTGGGTAAGCAGGAGTGGCACTATGCCTGCGGGGAGTTTCTGCTATTAAGATTGTCTGTTAGCGGGGCTTATTTTTGTGTAACTTGAAGATGACAATAAAAGGCCTGGCAAAGAGCTTCAAATGGATTAGTGACCTCCCATGTATTAACTCATGGTGGGTTTAATTACTTCAGGGTTGCGAGGTAAAAATCACAACTGTGTCTCAGTTTATGACTGTAGGTGCAGCATGAACAGATGTACAGTGACAAAGGAATGGCAGTCTAGAGAGAGACTGCAGATCAATCTTCCATTTGAATTGGAAACTGAAGATAAAGAACAAGGTAGTTCTTTTAAAAAATCTTCAACAATGCATAGGAGATTTGCTTTCTGATGCAGAGACAGCAACACATTAAGGGCATCAATCCCCTTTAGCAAAAACCTTAGAGCTGGTACCTTTCTCTTGTCTTAAATAACAGTTCAGTAACTATTTCTCCCAGAAACGAATGCCTCCCTCACCCTCTCCATTCCAGTACGTCACTGAAAGAGTAAATGGACACATCTGTTCCTTCACTTTTCTTATTTTCCTCAGTACTTATTTCCAGAAAAAAACTGCAAAGAATCTCAGCATCCTTACAAACACCTCAGTCCTTTTCCAGAAATTGTGTTTACCTGAGTTTTCAGCATCTAGCACTTGATGAATCCCTTCTAAGAATAAAGGTTATTTTAAAAATATGTGTCCCATGATATATGTACCAGGGTCATATGGTAGCAGAAAAGGTCATATGATAACTTGCATTTTAGTCCCTGATCTTCTGACAGTGCAGTCACAGTAGCTAGCAGGAATAAGCTACATACAAAGACCCACCTCCCTGAGTCAGCACATTTCGCTGGCCTTCATCATACTTTGTCTACCTACCATTTAAGAAATTATGATAAGATGGAATTATTTAATTTCTGACACATAAAAACATTAATTCTATTATCTTCTTTAAATGAATACACCTGACAGTCATTCTAGAATAAAACGTGACCTGGCATATGAATATCGTAAGTATTTAAAGGCATTACCGCACCATTAAAGCACCAGCTTTTGGTCCCTGATCAGTATCAAGAAGAAAATCTTTGTACTATAAGCCTTGGTCATCCAGAGTAGACCTCAGGATGAGCTAGTCCTCTATGACAACAGAAACCTTGCTTACATGCTACAATCTGCTGTGCACATCCCATTTTCAGGCAGTTTACTTCACCAGTGCCGTGAAATGCAGTGTCCCTTCTACCGCTTGCCTCTACAAGCTCTGCAAGACCAGTATGTTCAGCAAGCAAATGGAATTCCATGAAGAATTACAGGAACATGACCAACCTATTATCTTAAAGCTGCAAATGAAGGTGATAGTTCATAAGTTAGCAGAGAAACACCATGAAAGTGATCCCTGAGGTTTGGGTGGAGTGGGAAGGGAAGGTAACTCAGACACAGTCTCTAAATCTTACCGTTTGGACAAGCTTTACACAAGTTTGTGTAAATTCACTTGGGAAATTGTTCTCTGTACCAGAGAGAACTTTAAACCAGCACAACAGAAGTTTTAAAGCCCCAGCGCAGCAGCACTAGCTGACTTTTCAGAAAGCAACTATTGCCTGTGTTGTGGCAGAGAGAGAAGCATGACTGTACTGCTCTTTCTTTCCATCTGCACCACATCCTAACAATAACAGTACAAGGCTTCTGATTCTTGCTTGTTCAACTTTACGTAAGTTTAGGGAAAACACAGAACTTTATTTGCTTTCCATTTCCCAAACATGTCAAAAATCCTGTTCATGTTTATCAGCTGCAGAAACATGACTGTGCTCAGTGATCCAAATGGTCAGTACAGGACACCAACAGATCCTGATGGCATTTTGAGAACACCCTGTAGAAACTTTCTAAAAAGGAAACGAGTTTCATATTGGTGCTTCGGAATTTACATTTCAACCACATGGTCTCATATTCATGAAGAAGCATGTGTGTATAGCAACATTACAGTCCTGTCCCATTGTCATAAATACTTTTTCTCTGAAAAGATGATTTGAGCAGAAAGAGTTTCTAATCAAATACAAATTGTTATCACAAGTACAACAGTTCACAACATCTAAAAAAGAACATGAAGAAATACAGAAGTAAAGCGATGATCAACCAGTCAATAATTTGGGCTCCTCACTAAGAGCTTAAGTCCCTTGTGAATACTGCTTTGTGGAAAGATCACAAATATTTTTAATACTTCTTTCATTGTTGTGAAAGTATGTCTGAATGCATCTGCATGTTGCCGTCATACTTTAAAAATGCAGAACTCTTGAGATGGTTAAGCAATTTGTTTGCAGTCCATTTCAGACTATCTTTTGTAAAAAGCTTTTCATTTTCTGTTAGTACATTTACCTTCTAGAGTTGCTAATTTTACTCATTCTCTTGCAAAAAAATCCAGCATCCTTAGAGCTGCTGTAAGATTGACCTAATAATAAAATCTCTCAATACCGTGCAGAATGAGTCTTCAGTTCATAGTTTAAGTGCGAGAGTAAGTCAAAGTCTATGTACAGAAGAACAGTGAGTCTGAAGAACTCAATTCCCATGCATAATGTAAATCAACAGCACATATTAGATCCCACTGCACCGCAGTGTTTGAGTGATCCATCATGGACAGCAGTCACTCTGGAACCCCTGAGACAGACAGATTATCTCTGCTGAAGTTTCAGTTTGAATATTGTCTGAACAATGATTCATAGACTATTTACAGAATCACAGAACATTAGGGATTGGAAGGGGCCTCAAAAGATCATAACCCTAACCTTAACCCTAATCCCCCCCACCACAGCAGATCAAGTCATACAGGAACATATCCAGGCAGGTTTTAAACATCTCCAGAGCAAGAGACTCCACAACCCCCCTAGGCAGCCCGTTCCAGGGCTCTGTCACCCTCACCGTCCTTTTCAGGCAAGTGCTCATGGTGGATGTTTGATTTTGTCCTGTTTCTTTTTTTTTTTTTTTGCAGAAGAGGGACAAGAGTTCTTTCATCAGCTGCCTTATCCAGCAGATCTGCAATCACTCTTGTTTCAAACCCAAGTGATGAAAAGGACAGTGCTTGTGTGTGCAGAGTGGATTTTATACAGACATCTTGAAGAACACCAAATCTGTGAGGGAAATGAATCTGGCTCTGACCAATTTGCTCCAAGCAACACAGTTTGCTCCCCAGCAAATTCAGGCTCATGAATTATTAAGTTTCCACATTGGCTGGAAGCCCTGGGAGAGAATTAAAGAGCTTACAGTAGGACTGGTACTGCAAACACTGGGTTTCCATAGAAACAGAAACTAGTGAAAATAACTACCTGTCATTTCTCTCTACCACATTAAAGGAAAAACAACCACAAGGTTAAAAACGTTATTTAAGCCTGAAGGAGAAATGCAGCTAAGCACCAATTACATTTTCCTTGGCTCCTCATGAGTCTGCTATACTAGAAGATTTGACACTGTCATTAGAACTTTTTTGCTATTTACATCATGAAAGGTACATATTTCTGCTCCCGAAAAGAATCCTCTCCATCAGCTAGAAAAAGTTTCTATTTCCCAAAAATATTGTTTAGCAGCACAGTGCAACTCCTTAGTGCCTGCCTATCATTGTGGTGTTAACGAACAAAAGGAGAGCCAGGCTGACCCTGCCAGGCGGTATACATTAAATGCTTTGACCATAACAGTAGAAAAGATTTCTGATTTGGACTGTATGTATTACACTGAATAGGTGCTTTATCACCATCTCTAACCTGAGAGAAGGTAATGGTTGTGAGGTCTAACACAGCGCTTGTCTCATTTAATTCCTGCTGTAGAAACTACAGGTCCCTCTCACTTGGCTTTGCACACGATGCTGAACTCTGCCTCAGAAATAGCTCACATACGAAGAGTAGTGTTCAGCACACTGGGCCTTCCTACAGACAGACAATTACCTGTAATTGCTGCCTCTGAGCTATGTCATTCATCTCCATCCAACTCCATTGCTATTCTCAGCTGCTCAGCCTCCCTCTACCCAAGCAGCGAGTGATTTCTGGAACACAGTTTGTACAGCTTTGGTTTGCAGCTTGTGAGGTTGCTGCGATAAGCATGCTGATTCTGTACATCAGTGTTTGACATGACTAAAACTCCTACTCAGCTAGAATTTGTGGAAAATTTGCGGCTGCTGTTTCAGAAGTTTGCTTAGTGTTCAAAATGAAAGTTCCAGACGATGACAATAGTCTACATTAGGAAGTGTTACAAGAAAAATGTTCAAGAAGATATGTAAATGTGATATAATTTTAGCTGCACTGCTATTGCTAGCATTTTTGAGCAGCTGATATACATCTGTATTGACAGTTCAAAAGTCAAGAAAATACGACTAAATGATGATGAGAAACCTGGAGCTTACTGTAATCAAAAAACACACGAAGAGATTAAGAATTCCTGTCAAATTTGTCAAGGTTAACTTCAACAACTTGGTATATAGACTTGCACTCTGACATCTGAATATGAATACTGTGTCAGAGAAAACTCCTACTGCAGAAAAAGTGAAAATCAATCCTGATATATTCAGTATGTCTAACTCCGGTGTTTCAAAGTGACAAATTTTATTCTACTCTAGCTGAAGAGTCAGAAACATTTTCTTTTTACAGCCCTCACCTCCTAAGACAGTATGGTGATCTCTATAAATGCAGTTAACACCTATGAAAAGTAATGGAAGTGAGTAGCAGCTTCAGAAAACTAGCACACACACGCACAAGCACATACACAGGTCAAACCAAACCCATTCGATCATGCAGTGGAAGTTTACCTGTTTATGAGGCCAAAGAGATGATACATTTAAAATACCAATCATATTGCTCTCTGATGTCTATGACACCTCTAATATTTTAAACTTCTACACATCTGTCTGCTAGTTTTTATCAGGTAAAATAATCTGGTCGCAAAATATGTCAAGGTCATGAGTCACAAATGGAAAATTATTATCCATGCTAGCTCTGCAGTTACCCCCACCACACAGAACTGCAGAGCAGCACTAACAGCAAATCATGGCCCCTTAAAATATTTTGATTCAGCTGTAGGAAAAAAAAGTGGATGATTTTAAACCAGAAGAGCTAAATCTAACCCAATAGTTAATAGCATTTTTAGTCCATAATTAATTTTCTAAACCGTATTTTTCTCCTGAGAGCTGCTTTGTCAATGTTGCTAAATTATTAAGACAGAATATGTGAGACAACACTGTCCTACTCACCTTCTACCCAACATGCACGCACAAATTCAGAACATTTCCAGAAAATACATCTTTCCACAAGACCTGTTAACAATAAAGACTAAGGTTGTGTTTTCTCTCATCTTGCCTATTGTTTTTTTAATACAGAAATAGATGCTTCAAGATTACCAAATCCCAAGCACAGTACTGAAAAGTGGCAGCTGGGTAGAAGATACACTTCTGTGGTTTCTAGTCACTGTGGGTCTCCATTTTGTCACATTTCTGCAAGTGTTTCACCTAGCCCTCTGCTGAGAAAGAATACATAACAATTTTATCACATTCACTGAGAAGGAAAAGAATGAAAAGGCATCTCACCCAAACACAATGAGATGCTTCATAAAAGGCTAGATGTAACCTTGTTAATACTGACATATTCTCCGAGATAAGAATCAAAGAAGCAGGAGAAAAGAATCATAGAATCATTAGAGATTGGAAGGGACCTCGAATCCCCTGCCACAGCAGGATCACCTAGACCAAGTTGCACAGGAACACATCCAGGCAGGTTTTAAATGTCTCCAGTGACGGAGACTCCACAAGTCCCCCATGGGCAGCCTGTTCCAGTGCTCTGTCACCCTCACTCTGAAGAAGTTCCTTCTCATATTTATATGGAATCTCCTATATTCCAGCTTACACCCATTGCCCCTTGTCCTATTGCTAGATGACATTGAGAAGAGCCTGGCTCCATCCTCCTGACACCCACCCTTCAAATATTTATAGACATTAATGAGGTC